>ML831033.1:101617-118062 GCA_009831015.1 Picea engelmannii | reverse complement strand
GCAGACATGTTAACAAAGGGAGTAACCAGGGAGAAACTAAGTTCTTGCTCAGTTTCAGTTGGTCTTCAAGAATGAAGATGAAGATGAGAAATTTGCCAGGTCCAAGAAGGTTCAGAGTCTAGCATATACAGCAGTAGTGGAGTTGTTGAGATCAGTCTCCAAGTGGGAGATTGTTGGTTGTGGAGCCTGATTATCTTCCTCATTCAGAGGTCCTTGCTTTCAGCCATGTTTATACCCCATGAAGTATTTACACCCCAGAAGTATGTACACTCTTCCACGCGGGGGAGTGCAGAAGGGGGGGTACCCCCTCTGTGGGGTCTGGGGGGTCCATCCCCCCGGCTGGGGGGTCTGGGGGCAAGCGGGCCCCCAGCGGGGGTTCATGGGCAGATTCCCCCGATGGGGGTTCGAGGGTGAAGCCCCTGAAGCAAAAATTGCCTTATAAAAGTATATTGTAATTTCATTGTAAATCGGGACCGTTCATTATAAAGTCGCATATCTAATGGTAGAGATTATGTTAGGGTTTTTTCCCTAGAAGGCAACCCTCTTTTATGAGGGAAATGTATTGCGACTATGTACGAGAGTGAATATTGTATTCTGAGAGAGGAGACTGTGAGAGGAAGAAGAGGAAGTTACAACGGGTTTTTGCTGTAGGTTGTATCCCTTCATTTGTTGGATAATAATAAAGGAAGGACCTGGAAATTTCTCTGGTGGACGTAGCCCACACTGGGTGAACCATGTAAATCTGTGTCTCTCTTGTATTGTGTGTCTCTGCATTTGTTTTATTTTATTGCTCCACGGTCTTGTTTTTCTAACAAAATCATCACGCCTGCAAGAATTTCACTCAACATAACATTAGTGATTAGGGCTTAGTTGATAAATAAACATAAAAAACCCAAAATGATAAAGTAAAAGTAATAAAATGAGTAAATATTCATTTTTACTCTACCATTTTACATTCTCACTATTGAACTCCAAAAAACCCCTCTTTTACCTTCCGAGTTTGGCGTCGATTTGCGGGAGCTATGAGAGACCATTCCACGAGCTGTCTGCGACATTAAGGTAAGCTCTTCATCCTTGTCATTTTCATGGTTTCATTTTATCATTTCATAGGTTAAAATTTCATTTTTAAGATGTTTTTCTAAGCCCTATATGCGCGCATTCATTCTGTAGGCAGCCCATACGGGCCCTACGAGAATGATGTGTTCTTGCAGGTGAGATTTAAGCCACCTACGAGGTTCTCGCACTGTGCAAATGGAGCACCTGCAAGAACTGCAGAACCCAAAAAAAAATTAAATTTTTAGCCAAATGAAAAAACTCTAAGGCATGAAAAAGTTATTAATCCTCCTTTTATGTTCCTTGTGCAGATAATTGGCCAAAATCATGGTGTTTGAGTGGCATGAAAGAGAACATGAGGAGGATAATGCAATGGTCGAGGATCATCCTCCTACCTTAGCTGCATTGAGAGACTATGGGCTCTTAAAATACTTTCGCATCCCTGGCATGAGGGCCCAAGTCAGACTTCTAGAGTACTTGACTCGTATGTGGGACCTAGACCAACAGGTTTTTCATGTGGGAGCTCACACACTATCCATCGATATAGAGGACATTTACTTTTTGATCGAATTGTCCCGGCGCGAATACTATGTCATCCTGACTGGTAGCAGAGGTGGTGAGCTAAAGATGAGTGAGTACTGCAATCAATACTGTGTACCTGAGGCTGAAAGGAAAAAAGGAAAAGTGGCTATCTGGGGGGTACAAGACTTGACCCTTCGCACTATCCTTTTCACAATAGCTCGGATGTCTAGGAGTTCTGCTCCTCATATGGAATTGCAGAGCTACTTCCAGTATGCCATCGAGTGTACTGAGCCCTGAGTATTCAACTAGGTGGATGTTGTGCTTCGCAGTATCAAAAAACAATTAACCAAATGTAGGCGGGGTGACCTGAAGCAATCCGGGTATGGATCGTTACTGGTATCCTTCTTCCTCGATAGGGTCCCCATATTTAGACTACAGGATGAGTGGCACATACCAAGTCCTAGGGATCCAAGGATGTTGAGATGGTGTCGGCTCATGGCCTGAGACATAGCAAGACCAATCATCAAGTACAATGATATTTTCTTCGACTAGCTTCAAACCCAGATGTTGATGGTTGATGACTATGCTTATGTTGGGTTGGATTTCCGAGGAGATCCGGATTTGGCATTGCCTGAGGACGCTCAGTGGGGGGACCTTGGTAAGAAAGACACGCAATTTTTTTATTTTTAAATGTTTTTGAATTTTTTATCATATTCAAATGTTTTTTGTTTTATATGTTCATTCAAAGACTAACACAAAACTGTTTGTTGATAACATAGATGTTGGACCGTATAGACCTCCTGGAAATTCTTCTATCCAGAGGCGAGGAGAGGTAGTAGCACCACCACAGTATGTTGAGGATTATCAGGTGGTGGAACAAAACTTAGAGGGCCTGACTGCAGACATTCCAGATATGACTCTGGAAGAGGTTCCATGACGCGATCAGCATCACACTGTAGGGGTATCAGTAGCTATGAGTCGACTGCTCCATAGGGTTGCTAGAGAAGTCGTGTGTTATCGTGAACGTCATCCATGACGTCACTTTGTAGAAGCTATAAGCTTCCATTTTTGACATTTTGGTCTTCGGATAAATTTTTGTAAAAACTCTTTTATATCGTTATATATACAGACGGCTTCTACCGGTTTACTTTATATGGTGTGAATTTCAATTTGTTTGATTTATAAATGATACAAATGTCTGTCCAATACATAATTAGCCAATGCATCTATTAATGTATTTAGACATCTAGGAATATGTTGATATTCAATGTGATCAAAATAACGTTCCAAGAGGTGAATCCGCAAATACACCCGTAATAAAGTAGGACTTCGAATATAGTAGACATTACTTAACTGTAGTACTACGAGCTGCGAGTCAAGTCGCACAACCAAATGATGAATTCCGAGTGAGATAGCATCAACCAATAGTTCGATAATGGTGCTATACTCTGCAATGTTGTTGGTTGCACGTCCAAGACATACACCTTGTAAAGATACAAGTTCGTTTGCTAGGGTATAGATTGCCCATGCAGCGGAAGCAAGGTTCTGATTACTACGGCTAGCACCATCAGCGAAGCCAATATAGGGTAGCGAAGACTCCGACATCTGGAAATCCAAACACAACATCACGTAAGGGCAAAGACCAGATAACGACAAAAGAAAACTATAGTAACACACACAAAGTATGATACATTAAAATACAAGTAGTAGTGCACAGATAATTTATGCATAGTACTTCTTCAAGTACAACCCATTCCTAGGTTCAGTCAAAGGGATACCATCATAATCTACTAGCTCATATGCTCCTTTTTCCAAAACTCGGCGAACAATATAAGGACCTCGCCACATAGGTTTGAATTTCCCATCTCCTAACACATCTCGATCCTGTTCATAGAGAAGAACAAGATCACCTTTAGAGAAAATGTGAGGCTTGACATTCTTGTCATATTGTGCCTTGACACGTTTCTTTTGGGCTTCTATTACTAGAGTGGCGTCACGTCGAGTTTCATTTAATCGCATTAAATACAATAGACATTCTTCTTCAGCAGAAGTATTGGGTAAGAGTTTGACATCTAGCTTCAGAGAGGGTATCTCACATTCTATAGGAAGAATGGCTTCCACACCATAGACTAACCGAAAAGGTGTAAACCCAGTAGCAGATTTGATATATGTCCGGTATGCCCACAATGTCGAAAACAACATTGTGTGCCAACTTGATTTATGAATTCCTATCATCCATCGAAGCATAGTTATAAGAACTTTGTTGATCGCTTCGACTTGACCATTAGCTTGTGGATAATAGGGCGTTGAGTTATCATGATGAAGACCCAACTTTTCTGTAAGTTTAGACATCATAAAATTCCTAAAATGACTACCGTGATCAGTGACGATAGCTTGGGGCACACCAAAACGAGTTATGACGTGGCTAAAAAGAAACAGGGCTACGGTCTTTCCAGTATTATCAAATGTCGACATCGCCTTGGCCCATTTTGTAAAGTAATCAACAGCCACAATGATGTAACCATGCCCCTCGACCGAGTGAGGGTGACATGTCATGAAACCGATGCCCCATTTCGCAAAAGGACCAACTGAGAGCACAGGATGAAGAGCAGGATGTGACCGAATTTTCTGATTGTAGGTCTGGCAGGCATGGCATTTCTGAACGGAAATAATGCAGTCGTTAAACAAAGAAGGCCAAAAATACCCTGTGCGTAAGATATTATGGGCAGTAGCATACCCAGACATATGACCACCACATGCTCTGGAATGGAAGACATTCATAGCTTTCTCGGCTTCGTCAAACGTTAGACAACGTCGAAAAACAGAGTCAATTCCTCGACAGTAAAGAGTATCCCCGAGGATAATGTATTGACGAGCTTGATAGCGTATACGACGGCGTTTAGTACTAAACAAAGCAGGCCGGAAAGTCTGGGTTTGGAGATATATAATGATATCCCCATACCAAAGATCGTCAGTGCTAATAAGGAAAAGAGATTCATTAGGTAATGAATCTACTGCTACATTTTCCGTGGCAGAGTGAGGAAAATCGCATATCAACTCAGAAAAAACTAAATATTTCTTAGACGTGGCACAATCAAATTCCAAGTCAAACTCCTGGAGTATGACAATCCATTTGGAGTATTTTCCCCCTAGAAATTGACGTGTCAAAATGTGTTGCATAAGGTTGCAATGAGAAATCACTGTAGTTTTCCTTGAGAGGATATAATGCCGGAAGCGTTGGATGGCTTGAACGGCAGCCAAGGCCAGTTTTTCAACATGTTGATACTTGATTTCGGTGGATGTGAGACTTCGACTCAAGTAATAAATAACATGTTCATCGTGTGCATCATCCTCTTGGAATAGAACCATGCCAATAGTATACTCCGAGGCAGCAAGATAAAGAAAATAAGCACGACTATAATCAGGAGGAAAGAGAAGTGGAGCTTGCATTAGGGACAACTTCAAGGCTTCAAAAGAATTATTGGCTATGGCATCCTAAACGAACTTTGTATCATTCTTTAACAGTCACATAAAACCACAAGTAATCTCGGCGTAATTAGGAATGAAACGACGAAGAAAGTTTGCTTTCCCCTGCAAACTTTGCAACTGACGCAGTGTAGAAGGAGGAGGGAGATTAAGAATTGCCTCAACCTTAATAGGATCCACCTGGATCCCTTGACGTGAAATGATAAAACCTAGAAGACAGCCGGATTCTACGCAAAAAATGCATTTATGAGGATTTAAACGTATGCGATAAAACTGACAACGAACGAAAATGGCACGGAGGTGAGTAGGGTGATCAACTCTGCACATAGAATGAGCTGGTAAATCGTCCAAATAGGGTTGAACGATATGCTTTATATCATGAAAAGCATAAGACATAGCACGTTGAAATGTCGCACCAGCGTTCTTAAGACCGAAGGGAAGTTTTCTATAGGCAAAAGTACCCCAAGGACAAATAAAAGCAGTCTTATGTTGGTCCTCAGGAGCGATGTTAATTTGATTATAGCTGGATAAACCATCCATGAGAGAGAAGATTTCACTTCCGGCACAGTCATTGACAATATGGTCGACGAAAGGGGTTGGAAACTTGTCTTTTGGACAGGATTTGTTAATATCCCTATAATCAACACATACTCGAATACTGCCTCCTTTCTTGTCAATCGGTACAGGGTTGGAAACCCATTCTGTAAGAGCCACCGGATAAATAAAGCCGGATTTTAGAAGTTTTTCAACCTCAAGCTTGATAGTCGCCGCTTTACGTGGGTGGACTGGACGAAGGCGTTGTCGGACGGGTTTAGTTCCATGGTATGTCTTTATCTCATGTACAACAATAGCAGGGTCGATACCTGGCATCTCTTCGTAGCTCCAGGCAAAGATGTCATGAAATTCTTTGAACAGGGACGTATAGGTGACTATTTTGTCCTGGGAACAAGAAACTCCAATATGAACATTTTCGATGATTCCAGGTTTAATGGATATGTCAATGGGAATCGTGGAAGAGATATTACTGAGGTTCCCTTCGGAAAACACATCATGTGTAGATCCGGGAACGGTCGATATGACAAAAACGGTAGATGGAGTCGAAATCCATTGGTATTTCTCAAGAGTGTGTTGTTCCAGAAAGAGTATGGAACGATGATGCCCATTGTCCCAAGGGGTGTCCTCCATGACAGACATGATCATCTCATCAGTGGGAAAGATAACGCGAAAAGGATCGGGAGACAACTCATCAAGAGAGGGAGTAGAAGGTGTTGCCAATTAAATGGCTTGATATGCCGATTCAACCGGACTTAACGGCATTATGTCACCGAAACAAAGATGATCTCCAGGGTCAGGGACAATCCAAGGGTCATGTGACGCAGGAAGTTCATGAGGTACAGTGGAGATCATATTGATAGAAGCAATTGACGGGCATGGAACATCTGGCGGTGGAATGGGAAAAGTACCCATTAACGAAGAGTCCTTTAAAAGGCCTACACCAACATTCTCATAACCCAGCAGGGTTTTAGAAATAAACAGCACGTTACCATTATGAGTATCAAAATTGAAGAAGGCAAGTTGGTCAACGGTAACAACTTTTCCTTGATGAGGAAAACGTACTACACGGAAAAGTGTTGACACAACGGCGTGCATGGAATCGATCCAGCTGCGTCCAAGCAAAAGATTATAATCAAGGGGAGCGTCAAAGACTTCCACTTCAACTTGGACCATTTTACCTTCTAACGTGATAGGCAACGAAGGAAGAACACCGTAAGGCTTAAAACCAGATCCATTGAATGCTTTAAGAGTGTTTCGGAATGCATTCAAGGGAGGAGAGCCAATGGCTTTCCAACAAGCAAAAGACATTACACACGTTGAGGCACCCTCGTCAATAATAGTTTGGCAAATTTTCTTGTCAGAGACAACAACTTGTATTTGGAACACGAGTTGCAGGGGTAACCGTGGAATGTGATCATCCAAGTCAAAGACTATCAAATTCGTATATGTCAGGTCAATTCCACCTATAGCTTTCAATAGTGCCTTCTGTTGTGCAGGACAAGAATGAAGGACTTCAAGGGCTGACATCGTTGAAGGTGCCTGGGCCAGATCTTCCACAATGTTGTAGTTCTGGGTTGCACGAGCATGAGGATTGAAATTCGATTTCCTAATGACACCCTTAGGAGGGGGTCGTAGAACTATGTCGAAGCTCGGTCGTTCGAGATGAAGAGGATCGTTTGTAGGTGGAGTCGGCGGAGAGGGTTGTACCAAAGGAGGAGGTAAATCGTCAACCTTCTCCTTAGATGGAGTATAATCTTTGGCTCTAGTCGTGAGTGCAATGTTGTTTTGCTTAGAATCACCAGTACACATCAAAACATATGATGTGGTAGAAGTAGATGGTTGATCATGAATGACCAACTGAGCTTGTTGTTGAGACAGGAAGGGTTGTGACAAGACTGCCAGCGTAGATGGTTTCGGGGTTCCCTAAAGGAACTTAGTGACCTCAGAACGTCATGGACAATCCTTTGTGTAGTGATCATCACCACAGATAAGGCAAGGGTAGTGGGGTTTGCGCTTATCCTGATCTTCAATAGGGGTATTTTTAGGCTACTCAGTTTGATTATTATTTTTTCCTTCCTTATTCTTGCCTCTCCCTTTTTTCAATTTAATTTTACCGGTCGGGGTAGATTGAACGGTGTTCACCTTAGAAGTTTTACCGGTGGAAGTGGCAGGAAACAGAGCATTTTGAACATTAGAAGTAGCAGACTTAGAGTGGGTGCTTGAAACAGAATGTGATTGGGCTTGGGCAGTACCAATCACACCGTCAGTTGCATGTGAGGCAGCTGGAGTAGTTGAAGTGCTGGAAGTACCAGGATGAGGTAACTCAGGTAACACCAAAACGATCTCCCTAGATCCACCTGGATCTAGAACAAAGAAAGACAGAATAATACTCTTTCCCTATATTTTAACTATTAAATGTACTAGGAGGCAAGAACAAAGAACATACCTTATGATCGCTTCCTTTGGTCTTTGTTGCTCCCGCTTCGCTCCAGTTCTCTCGTACCGTCAAGACCAAAACAATACAAACCAACCGAAGTGAAGAAATCACAATCTATTCAACAGTCAATCTATGTATATGATCAAGGAGTTATACAATAAAGTGGAACTAACTTTATGGGAAATGGACATATTATTGTATCATATTGATGGAAAGTAAAGATTACAACATGAGCCTTGATGTTGCAAACCTCCTTTCAATGGCCCTTGGCTCCGACATACACACTTTCTCACTTGTATGGAGAATATCAACCACCTTTGATAAACTTGCTGGAGTTTCTTAGTTGATGTAGCTTTAGTCCTTCACACAATCTTTCATCAATTCTCCAATGTCTCACTTAACCTTGTTTGCTTCTAACCTTTTCCATGAGAACTCCCTCAATATATAGGAGAGAATGAATTAGTTACTTGAATAAGAATGATCCCAAAATATCAGGGAATCTAGTACTAGGATAACCATTCGAATGCCATCTCATCCTTCTAGAAGATTCCCATCTAGAATCTTCGAGAATTCATTTTTTTTCTCTTCTTTAGAAAGAGTTCACACCCTAGCAGTTCAACACAGTGCAAACTTCTCACACCCTGTCTTAAGGCAGCTTGTGAGAATCATGCATTCTCACAGGCAAATATACTAGCAGCCTGCGAACAGTCCTCAAAAATGTGATTTCTAGAAAGAGATGAAGTTAAATTTTCTCAGGAAATAGTTCTAATGAAGAGCCTGAATGCACCATCATCAATACATCATCATGATGACCAAAATCATGGGTAACAGAGGCTCAAACTCATAATCAAGAAAAACTATGGAGGACTCCTAATCCTATAGTCATTAGTGACAGCATGGAAACCATCATGCAACTAGGATCTACCTAGGGCATCCATGTTATGGTAGGCTCTACCACCAAATTATGACACTTGTAAAGTAGTAATGAGGGTTCTGTGTCACAACTCAGTGAGATCAATACTATGGAAAAGAAAAAAAGACAACGAGATGCAGAAAGTGGGGGTGGAAACCTGACTTAAATGCAATGAGCTGGGAAAATATGAATTTTTACCAAAGGACCATCCAAACACCCAAATATCAAAAATTTTCCAAATACCTAAAGGAAAACCTCCCTTGATCATCCAAAGAAAACTCTTGAACCATCTTAAATGATTTTCAGTTTATAAAAAATGACAAAAGGGTCCGAAAATTGACAAAAAGGGCCAAAAAACTCTATAAATAGAAGTTGGCAACTCATTATCACCATTGTTAATTCAGAAATTGACTAAAATCTAAAACTGCCCCTTTGTGAAAAGAATTGATTCAAGGAGCTTCGGTGGACAAAACAACCATATGCTTGGACCAAGTAAGTATAAACTCTCTCCTCTTGCAATTTAAATCTTTATTTATGCTTTTAGTTTCAATTTTTGGGGGGCCATCGACCCTCAAAAGGTCGGCCCTAGGTCCAAGCGTGTTGTCTTATGACAGACCGCCTATACACTCGGGCAGAGGAGATATTGCACATGTGTACACACGATTGTCATCATTACAGCCCACGTGGACCCTTTATTTAATGGAAAAAAATTTAAAAAAGCAAGGGTTAACCCTCTTGAACTTGGTTTTTTGCAGGATGTATGTTCACTGGAGGGAAAGAGAGCATGAGGAGATTAGTGCGTTGGTCGGGGAAGACCCCAATGTTGTTGTTTCCTTAATGCAATGTGGGCTGCTAAAATTTTTCCTATGTCCTTTTATGCGAGCACAACCTAGGCTATTGAATGCCTTGGTTGATTATTGGCATCCTGACACAGAGGCCTTTATGTTAGAGGGGCAGTCACTGGTGCCTACTACAGAGGATATATACTTTTTGAATGGCCTCTCCAAGAGAGGGGAACCAGTCAATTTTCAAACATTTCCTTCAGGGCCTCTTAACATATCGGAGTTGATAGGACTTTATTGTGAGGTTGGTAGAGACCGATCAAGCTCTCAGGTGCCAATAAGAAAGATCATCGATTTATCACTGCAGGAAATTGTGTTTCTTATTGGGCAGATGACTGGTTCTACGGATCTACATCAGGCATCCTGTGCACAGATGAATTGTGCAGTCCAGTGCTTAAATGCACAGATATTTGACTGGAGCACTACACTACTTGATTGTATGAAGAGGTAGCTAACAGATTGTCGGTTGCAAACGCAAAGGAACTTCGGGTTCGGGATGATTTTATGCTCTTTCTTCTTTGAAAAAGTTCCTAGTTTCAGTCCTCGAGTGGTTGTACGAGGACATCAGGCCTCTCTTCATGCGGTTTGCATATGGGAAATGTTACTACCACGACAGGGTGGTGGAAGGACCAATGAGTCCTTTGATGATGACATCTTTGCTTGGTTGTTGCGACAGATCCCAGTCATAGAGGATTACCCTTATGCTGGGATTGATTTCTCGAGAGACCCTGAGATACCAGTACTTCCTGGCAAGGAGCAAGGAGAGATGGGTAAGTTTGTATCGTTTTTTTTTTTGTGAAACATATGTAATTTTTATGTTGTTTTTTATATATATCAAATTTTTTTTATACCATAGTATCTGACAGATATGTGTCTATTATGTGCAGATGTGGGACCAGTGCGACCTCCAGATTATGTGAGGAACAGGCGTCGTCCTCGACCAGGGGCCGCACCTGCCGCCACAAGGGGACCAGTAGCAGCATGAGAGCTTCCAGCCAGTGAAGCTAAGAGGGTTTTGAGACGGGTTGAGGTAAAATTTACCTCGCTCACCCACATAGTCCCTATGGCAGAGATTGAGGATCTGTCACCATCTATGTAGCCTCATGTAGTGGGGGCACCACAGACATGGGTCTGATTGTTTCGATGTTTGGAAAACACTGTTGATCATTACAACAAGGCCCACAGGCCCTGACCTTAGTTAGTCTAGACTTTTCATGTACCGAGAGCACTACTTGTATATATTTTTTGAGGGCATAAGCCCCATGACTCGTTACTGGTCATATTTTTGAGGCCTTGCGTCCACCTATGTACTCTAGTGCTTATGATATTATATATGGATTTTTATGTCTTTTTGTGTCTTATGCATCATATTTTCCTTTAAAAATGTATTTACATGTTTGTGTGTATGTATTTTTATATGTGTGCGATATGCCAGTCTAAAATTTGATTAGCTAGAGTATTTGTAACTTGGTTTAATCTCATAGGAACATGAAAATATGTAATATAATCAAAGCTTCGTTCTAAGAGATGTACCCTAAAGAATCGTCAATGTAAAGTTGGATCATGAACACCGTAGACTCTATTTAACTAAGACACAACCAGCTGAGCATCTAAATAGACCCGGAGATGAGAGATACCAAATGATAGGGCATCACGAAGCAACTCAATAACTGCACTGTACTCGGCGACATTGTTTGTGGTGTTTCCTAAGCATATACCTCCGAAAGATAATAATTGGCCTCAAGGTGTAAAAATTACCCAAGCTGCGGAGGCAAGCCTCCGAGTGTGTCGGCTAGCACCATCTGCATACCCAATGAACACCTCTGATTCACTTGACATATGCCATAGTCACAAAAGATAACATCAAAAATGACACGTCCATAATACTAAAAGAAACTAGAAAGTAATAGTACAAAGACTATACATATGTTACAAAAAGTTACCTCAGGTGACCTACCTATGAGTAATAATTCTTGAGGTAGAGCCCATTTCTAGGTTCCGCCAAAGCATTTCCCTCAAAGTCGAACAAACGATAAGCACCCTTTTTTAGAACCTCTTTTATGATGAAACATCTGAACCACATGGGTTTGAATTTTCCTACCCCCAGGGGGACCTTATCTTGGTCATAGACCAGGACAAGGTCACCTTTAGAGAAAATCCGAGGATGAACGGACCGATCATACTGACACTTGACTTTATGTTTGTGAGCCTCATTGGCCAGGACTGCATCACAACACTGCTCATTGAGCCACTCAAGGTATAATAACCATTCTTCAAGTGGAGAAGTGTCTGGGAATAACTGTACTGCCAATTTTAGGGACGGGATCTGACATTCGATAGGCAAGACTGCTTCCAGCCCATAAATGAGTTGAAAAGGTGAGAAACTGGTTGCAGTCTTAACAAACGTTCGGTAAGCCCATAATTCCAAGTATAACATCAAATGCCAATTTGACTTGGCTGAGATGATTGTTCGTTGTAGGATGGTATTAAGAGATTTATTTACAGCGTCCACTTGACCATTTGCTTGGGGATAGTAGGGTGACGAATGTTCTTGCCGCAATCCAAGATTTGATGTTAATTCAGTCATCATATGGTTTTGAAAGTGACTGCCATGGTCAGTGACAATCTCTCTTGAGACGTCAAACCTTGCTATTATCTAGTTGAATAAAAAGAGAGTTGCAGTCTCTCCATCATCTTTAAATGTTGGCATATCTTCGACCCACTTCGTGAAGTAGTCTACAGCTACAATGATATAATGGTGCCCCCTTTTTGAAGGAGGGTTGCATGTAGTGTAATCAATCCCCCACTTAGTGAAGGGACCAACTGTGATGATAGGAAACATGGGAGCAGGATGTGCCCTCATCTTCCGAGAGAAGATCTGACACCAGTGGCACTTCTTGACTGATTCAATACAATCTTTGATTAGTGTCAGCTAAAAGTAACCTGCTCGTAAAATCTTTTGGGTTGTTGCCAACCCAAAAAAATGACCGCCACATGCTCTGGTATGGAAATCATTAAGCATGATACTGCTTCTTCGTGAGTGAGACATCGGCGTAGGATGCAATCTACACCTCTTCGATACAACTTATCGTCGAGTATGAGATCATTCTTGGCCTGATGGCATATACGGCAATGCTCATCACGAGAAGCAGAGGTGGGGCACTTCAAAGTCTATAGATAGATAAGTATATCTCCGTACCAGATATCCGAAGATGCAATCAAAAAAATATCTCCTCTGATAGGTGACTCTTCGGTCATAACATCACCTCACTCAACCAGAAGTTTTGAAATAAGTTCTGCAAAGACCAGTGACTTTTTGGATTTCGCTGAAATGAAATATAAGTAGAATTTCTGGAGGATGACTATCCATCTACTGATATTTCCGCCTATTACCCATCATGTCAATATGTATTGGAACAGATTCACAATGGCAATGACAGTGGTCTTGTGAAATAGGACATAATGATGGAACCGTTGAACGGCATGGACTGCTACCAACACAAGTTTTTCGATATGAGAATAATTATGTTCCGGTCCAACTAGGCCTCAACTCAGGTAATAGATCACATATTCTAAGAGAAAATCATCTTCCTAAACTAAGACCATGCCGATGGTGGACTCGGTGGCAGCCAGGTATAATAAGAAATCTTTGTTATAGTTGAGTGGCCAAAGCAGAGGGGCATTTTGTGAGGGCATGTTTCAATGCGTCGAAGGATAATTGAGCGGCATCGTCCCAATGAAAAGGAATGTCTTTCTTCAGTAAGCGCATAAATCTCTTTGTGATCTCGGCATAGTTGGCGATGAAATATATTAAAAAAAATTCCTTGCCTTGTAGACTCTGAAGTTGAAGGATTGTGCATGGGGGAGGCAACTGAACTATTGCCTCAACCTTGAGAGGATCGACCATGATCCTTGTTGTTGACACTATGAAACCTAAAAAACATCCTAATGTTATGAAAAAGTTGCACTTGTTTGGATTCAAGCGAATCTGGAAGTAGCGACATTGCTCAAAGATAAGTCAGAGGTGCGCGGGATGATCCATTTTCTTGCGAAATTGAGATTCTAAATCATCTAAATAGGCCTCGAATATATGCTTGAGATCATGGAAAGAAAAAAAAATGGCCCGCTGAAAGGTCGCTCCAGCATTTTTGAGACCAAAGGGCATCTTAGAATACGTGAATGTACCCCATGGACAAATGAATGTCGTTTTGTGCTGGTCTTCGGGTTTGATTTGTATTTGATTATATCCTGAAAAACCGTCCATGAAATAAAAGGCCTCGCAACCTGCACATTCATTAATTATCTAGTCGATGAATGGTGTGGGAAAATTATCTTTTGGACAGGCCTTGTTCAGATCACAGAAGTTCATACATACATGAATTGTGCCCTATTTTTTATTGACTGGCATGGGATTTGACACCCATTGGGTCAAATGGATAGGATAGATAAAACCGACTTTTAGCAGTTTCTCAACTTCAACCTTAATGGTTGCTAATTTCCTGGGATTAACTGGATGAAGATTCTACCGAACAAGCTTGGCATCCAGATAAGTTTTGATTTCATGTTCGACTATTTTTGGATCGATCCTAGCATTTCCTCATAAGACCAGGCAAAAACGTTGTGGAATTCTTTAAATAGATGTGTGTATATTTGAATCTCTCCAAGGGAATAGTCAGCTCTGACGAAAACATTCTCCATGACGCCAGGGGTTCTGGAGATATTAATCAGTATGGTTTCAGCGATAGTTTCCATATTACCCTCGGCATAAACCTCATGTGTAGCTACAGGATTAGTAGGACAAGACCTATCTCCATTCATAGTCAAGGGAATTCTCTGGCTTCGATTCTTCTTAACTCTGGGAGGAAGTATGATCTGTGATGGAGATTGTCCCATGGTTTTTCCAGAATATTCATTGCTTCAATTATTGCTTCGTCGGAAGGCAAGACTAAGTCTAACGAATTGGTATCAGCAAGAGAGGCTTGAACCCAAATAGGCTCTAGAAGTGGATCTAACTCTTGTGTAGGAATTGGACCTGTGTCGGCCGAAGCTTGTTGGACTAAAGAGTATGCTACTTCGGTTGTGGATAAGGGCATAGACATGTCAGGGTGCCCTATCCCTTCCATCATGGACGATGGGGAAGGAAGTCTCCACAAATCATTGAAGTAAGTCATGCGAAATGATGAAACTTGGAAAATCTCAACCTTATGGTGGTCAGATATGAACATGACATCGCCTTGAGGGGGTGGGTAATCGAAGGTACCCATCAAAGATGGGAACAAACCAACCCCTACATTGACTATGACGGTTGGGGATTATCAATCGTTAGGACCACAGATACCCCCAATGAAGGATCAGATCTAGAGAAAGACAATTGATCAATGGTCACAATCTGGTCCTCGTGTGGAAACAATAAGACCTAAATAACTGTAGCAACCACGGCTTGCATAGCATAATTCAAACTCCTTCCTAACAAAATATTGTAGTCGATGGATGTGTCGACTACTTCTACCTTGATGTACATGGTCTTCCCTCCTAACTGCATGGGGAAAGAGGGAATGATACCTTGTGGTCAGAACAAACGACCGTCGAAAGTAGTGAGAAGAGTAGGTGATGGAGACAAATTAGGCTAGCCAATGGTCTTCCAACATGCCAGTGACATAACACATGTCGAGGCACCCTCATCAACCACCGTACGAAAAATGTTCCGAGTAAAATTTTTTGTGGGGTGAGCCACTACTATCTGAAATGCTACGTGGTAAGGCAGATGAGGTTTTAAGTCGGTTGTATCCAGCATGATTATACCCAGATTACAAGTCTTGGTAGATCCTAAAGAGACTAACAAAGATTTTCTCTGGGAAGGGAAGCTTTGGAGGACCTTCAAAGCAGACATCGCACAAGGGGTTTGAAACAAATCCTCCACCACAGAATAGTTCTGGGAAGCCCTTGTGTTTGGGTTGTGCAAATCTTTCTTGAACGTACCTTTTGGGATGTGTGTCATTGTTTCACCCAAAGTCTTCTCGATTTGGAGAGGAAGAGATGGGAGTTCAGCTTCTTTGTCCTTCTCAGAAGTTCTTTGTTTATGGATAAATTCGTGAGTGCGGACACAAACCAATCTCCCCAGATCCACCTGGATCTGGAACAAAACATGACAGAATACTACTCTTTCCCTAGATTTAGATATTGAATGAACTGGGAGAAATGGATGGTGGACATAACTTATGAACGCTCTCCTTTAATCTCTTTTGTTCCTTTCTCTGCTCTGATGCTCTTGTGTCATTCCAATCACAACAACACAAACCAATCACAGCAAAGGCATTAATATATTCAATACCTAGTCTATACATGTGATCAAGGAATCATGTAATAAGATGACATCATCATTATGGGAAAGGGACATATTCATGTATTGCATTAACTGAAAGAGAAATGTACAACTTGAGCCTTGATGTCGTAGATCTCCTTTCGATGGCTCCTATCTCTGACTCACACACTTTCTCATGCATGAAGAAGTTCAACCACATATGATTACTTGTTGTCTCTTGCTGCTGTAGCTTCAATCCTCCATACAGTCTTGCACAAGTTCTCCAATCAATCTCTATCTAGCTTGCTTCTTCTTCTTGTTCTTAACCCTTTCCAT
>ML831033.1:68217-101517 GCA_009831015.1 Picea engelmannii | reverse complement strand
TCTGGAAAGTCAGTATTTTGCCAACCATTCGAACTCCAACTCACCCTTCTAGAAGATTCCTTCTAGAAGGATCGAGAACTTATTCATTTTCCTCCTTTGGAAACATGTTCGCACCCTAACCATTGACACAGTGCGAGAAGTTCACAATCAAGTTGAATGCAGCCTGCGGGAATGAAGGATTCTCGCAGGAGAGTATATATGCAGCCTACGAACTATCTTCAAAATATGATTTTGAGAAAATGACAAGTGTAACCTTCTTCAGGAAAAAGTTCTTAATGAAGAGTTTGATCTTCCATTATCATGACATAATCATAATATCATCTTGATAACCAAAAATGTGGATAACATGCTTGTTTTACTGTAGTCATGCACTTTAGTCGATATAAAAGAATCACCCTTCATCATATACACATTCGCCGATGTGGGATTGTTCGAATATGGAGAGGGTCCTTGACTGCCCCCTTTCATGCTTATAGAGGCTTGGGTTAGGTTTTTCCCATGTTGAAATGGATTGGTTAACATGACAAGCTATTGATGTGTCACAAATTGTTGGGCCTCTGCAAGCCAAGGACATTGGTGGGTCGAGTGGTCTTCCGTGCACAGGTTTCACGGATACCTCACCTTCCATTTCTCAATGTTTCCCTCGCCAACATTATTAGTGGGTTTCTTATCCCCCTTACCCTTCTTTTGTTGTTTCTTCTTTCCTTCGGGCTATTGGGTGGTCTTTGGATTTGTCAATTGCACTGTGTGTACATCCGACATTTGGGTAGGGGGAGTATCCAAAACAGTAGTTTGGTTGGTCATTGTGTGTTGTATAGACAATTGTTGCAATTGCTTCGTCAATTGCTCAGTGGGATTTGTGTGTTTTGAGACAACAATACCATCGGCATGTGGTCTAGCTCTCTGTCTGGTTTTATCAAGTATTTAGCGTGGCGCATCTAGCAAGATCTCGTATAATAAACTAGACTGAGAGTAGATTAGCTCAAGATGTTGAGCTCTCATGATGGCATCTTCTTTGGAAAACACTCCCAACATCGCGACATCTTTGGATAACTGTGGGACCAAAGACTTAAGGAACCACCCTAGCAGGAATGTTGGTGGGACTGGCACCTTAATTAAACTATTTCAGCGTCTCCATTCTCGGATGTCATCAGAGATATGGTCTACTTTGGTCTGTGTGAAATTGTCCAGCAATTATATGCCAGTGTCGTATCACATAGGTAATTGGAAATGGTTGAGGAAAGCCATTTCCAATTCGCCAAAGAAAGAGTATCTAGAGTGGTCAAGCTCAATGTACCATTTTTCGGCACTCCCAGTGAGAGTACGTTGAAACAATCGCAATTGTACGGAGTCATCCTTTAATGAATTAGACAAGCACCAAAGGTGAAAAGTAGTCACATGATCTCCTGGATCTTCATTAGGCTTGGCCTCGAACTTTGGTATGTCTGAAGGAAACTTCGTCGACATAGGGGGCCAATGAAAATTGTGATAGATAGGGTCATTCAACAACCTTGTCAAGTCTGGCAAATGCAAGGTTTCCAAGAAAGGTAGTTTGGGTTGTTGGTGATAACCATGGAAAAAGGGACCTAGAGTTTGACTGGCACCAGGTTGCCAGGAAAATTTCGGTTGCTAGCCTGGGTTCTAGTAAAAACCATGGCCATGACCAGCATATGGATTCTACATGTGAGGATACATCATCGACTGATTTCCAAAATAGGACGTAGATGGTTGGGTGTGCATTACATTTAGAGGACTTAGGGAAGGGTTGCCCCATGCTGATCCCATGGGCATAGGCATAGTACCTTGTCCAGGATTCCATTGGTTGTGAAAATAATTGCCCCATATCGGAATTCCTGATGAGGGAACTGATCCCTGCCAAGAATTCCAAGGTCCTGATGTGGAAGAAGTTCATGGGTTTTCCCCCTGTGCAGGAATAGTGCCCTACATAGGAATAGGTTGTCTGTAACCGGGGTTTCCCCCAATCGGGAAAGCAGCTAATAAGAAAGCATTGTTACCAAATGCATCGAACAAAGAAAACGGTGTCGAACTGACCGGCATATTATGAGAAGGTGGTCCTTGACTCCCTGCTCCAAATAAACTATGGTGCATGGGTGGCCTAGCAGATTGTTGGTGGGTGCCACCGAGCGAAGGGGATGAAGGAGGTATATGACCTCCCCCGTAAGTGAAAGCATTAAAAGGAGTTGAAGTTCCCCCCATGTGTCCTTGTAGAGGAGTGTTAGAGCTCCCTACCCCCAGACCTAAAGTCTATAAAGTGGAGTAGGAAAGTATAGGACTTGTACTTGAGCTAGGCATCTCATATGAGAAAGGAGGGTCTGTCGCACTCGGTGTGAAAGGGGCAGTGGTCGCTACCATAGATAGGATTGGACCACTGCTCGAGGTAGATGTGGTCAAGACCATCGTGGCTCAGACTAGTGACAGTAGGTGAGGAGGTGGAATATCCCCCATGGTGACAATTGTAGTGGGAATTAAGGAATTCCTAGAAGAAGTGGAAGCATTTGTTTCCATTACTGCGTGCGACATTATCTGGCACTCATAAGGGTGAATCTGTACAATTATGGGTATCGAAAGATCAATGATTGGAGTTTTGGATGGACCAAGAGCTTTCTCCCCAAGGTCTAAAATGATCGTTTCCTCCGGATGTTGGTTGGGTACAGTTTCATGTGACCCAGTCGCTTCAAAATACCCTTGTTGGTCTAGCTTTCACCTCAGTGGTGGTGGAGGTGGCTCTAGTGTAACCATTAATAGGCCCAAAATCCTTTGTGACCGACAGAACTCATGATCCTCCATTGTGTGAGAAGATTGAAAACACACTAGGGCTTTCTATTCGTTCAAAAACAACACACACTAAAAAGGTCCCTCCAAGATAAAACAAACAAACACTAAACTAGTTGGAATAACATTTACAACAACCAACCTTAGAGAAACTTACTAGTGCAAGTGAAACTCAAACACGGAATCACCCTCAAGGTATACTCTGCAAAGCGTGTCCTGGTGTCTGTCCTAGGTACCGTAGTATACCCCCGCAGTCACCTGTGTATGTCTCTAAAAATATAGGCAACTAGGTTTCCAGCGCACGAACAGTCACCAGGTGGGTACAATCAAAAGTCGGGTAGACCACAATGAGCAGGGTATCGATCCCAAAACCTATCAAAGGTATCGAAGGCAAGTGGTCCGGAAGATAATTGAGGACCTCAAATGGATTCAAGACCCACGAAGCTCTGTGGCAAATGCAAATGATGGAATCCCAAGACAAGCCCTATCTATGTGTTCTCCACTATGATTGGTCCAGCTTTGGAGGGGTTATCTCCGCTACCTTTCCGCACGCGACCTTATGTTTAGCCCCTATGTTAGAGGGTGGTCTTGGATAACTTTCATGATACTAGACTTTGACACTCCCTAACTCAGACTCCAATGTTTGATTTAATGGCCTTGAAGATTTTCCTCTCCAACCTAATTCAAGGCCCTAACCCTAAACTAGTTGATTGACACTACAAACATAAAAAGTCTAATGAATTTTAGATTTAGCATTAATTTTTATGGCTTGTCTTAAGTCAAAGGTTATGAAAGTGAAACTAGTGATGTTTGAAATACGAAAGCAAAATAAACAGAAAGCTGGAAACAAAATAACTTCTCTTGACTCAAATCTTAAACAACTTTTCAAACTAAAAATTTTCTAAGATCTTTGAACAGCAAACTCAAAGCAGGATTTCACTCGACTACAAGCTACTTATGATCTAAGTAAACCATCAAGAACTTATGAAAGAAAATACTTTTCCCTGGTTACTAATGCAAAACAACATTATTTAACCAAACAAAAAATAAAAGTTTTTTTTTATTTGAATGCTCACAAAGAAAAAAGGAAAAATATCAACAAGTAAAAACCAAGAAAAATTTTGGCCTAAGCACAGACCGCAAAGAGTCACTTTTAAAAATAACACACAAGAAAATTAAAACTAGACTCTCACACTTGTCTAAAAACCCTATAAAAGAAAATTTTGAGGAAAACTTTTTAATGAAAAATAAAGTTATTGTTGTGATCAAACCTAAGTTACTGACTGCTATGAAAGAGACCCAAAAACCTGAGAGGTATAACTCTTGTCAAAGGAAAGGATGAATGCCTCTCCTTAAACACAAATTTTCTCCACAGGCACACTTGCTGACAATTCAACAGCAAGAGTTTTCACACAAGCTGTGTAAAGTCAGGGTGCATGTACACGCGTGCTGGCCTTATATAGGTTGTGTGTATCTCTAAAACTCTTAGGACAAATGAAAGGCCAAGAAATCTAGCCCAGGCAGAGACTACTGGTACTAAGAACCAGGATCTCTTGAAGACTCAGACACTTACTTTAACAGAAAAAAGGAAAACCATTCAAGGAAAACTTCATAGAACAAAGCAATCTAAGGTGAAACCTAAGCTATAGACTGCAAACAACCAAGACTAGAAAGAGTTCCAGAAAACCCCTGAGAAGAATTGTTTCTGACAGGGGAGAGGATGACTACCTCTCTAAAATAAATTTTTTGGAATCATACACACGACTAACACTTCCTCAGCTAGCATGTACACGTGGGATGTGGGAAGGTAGGGTGTGGGTACACATGTGCAGACTTATACAGGCCGCGTGTACCTCTATGGGTATCACAAAAAAAATGCAATCAAGCACAGAAACAGAGATAACTGGTATGGAAGACCAGAATCTTTGTTAGCTCAGAATTTTGCAGAAAGTTTGAAAACAAGAAATGAAAATAGTTCTTAAAAATACCCAAGAAAAAACGTTCCTAGAAACCCTAGAGATCCCCAGTATGGTCGCCAATTATGTTTTGGGTGGGAAATCCCTCCTATGGACTAGCACTAAGGGTTTTATCATGCATGCATAAATGACCTAAATATTCTTACTTTTTACCATCATCCCATGCCTAGACTCCCATTATGGCTCAAGAGATTAAGTTGACGTACCTTATTCTTCGTGTTTGATGTCGATCCCTTTTCATGTTTGGTCATTCTTTGATTGCAACTCTCCTCCCAATGTTGACCTGCATTCACTAAAGAAAAACAAAGAAATCCACATGCATTTGATCTATGAACTAATGGGTTAGAGATTTAATCAATCATACAATCAATATTCCAATAATGACAATCTCATATGGCGAGATGAGAAAAGAAACTCTTTTATTAACTTCACAATGATACCTTACAATGATAAAGTCGGCTACTACTCCTCGATCCTGGTCCTAGGCTCTTCTTCCATTGTCTTCCAACTGCTTTTCTCTATACTTCTCTTTGCACAAGGATGGGTAAAGGTTGGGACAAAGGGAATGCTCAATTGGGTATAGTTTCTTTACTATGATTCTCCTCCTTCCAAATGGGACCCCTAACCCTTATTTTATAGGCTAGAATAAGCTAGGTATTTGGTCGAGTGACCGGCCATGCATCGCCAAAAGGTTTAGTTAACTTACCCAAAGTTGTGTGTTTTGTCAACAACTTTCCTTTTCTCATGCTTTTGTAGGTACACGCAGGTTGTCTTGGGTCATCTAGTGTGTACACACATGCAGTAATGGAGTAGGGCATGTGGGCCTTTATAAAAGGGGTTTTTAAGAAGAGTTGTTCAATAGTGTTTTGGCAGAGAAAGAATCTAAGATGGCCTGACGCCAGGTATGCATGTCTGGTGCAAATTAGGGTTATAACATGTATGCAATGTTATGTACTAGACCATACACTGCACATGCAGTGGGATTTTTGAGTAGGTATATGTCAAAACCAAGGAAGGAGCATTGGACAACAGTAAAGAGGGTCTTCAGGTATTTGCGTGGCACTACCAATTATGGATTGTGCTACAAAGGAAGACCAGGATTGGACAAAGTGGTGGACATACATGGCTTTGTTGATGCAGACTAGGTTGGAGATCTAGATTGCAGAAGATCTACAAGTGGGTATGTGTTTAACCTATTTGGAGGAGCAATCAGTTGGATGAGAAAAAGACAGGCTATAGTGACACTATCTACTACAAAAGATGAATACATGGAATCCACTAATGCAAGCAAGGAAGCAATATGGTTACAGAGATTTTTTTCAGGTATTGGGTTGGTACAACAAGCAGTGAGATTATATTGTGACAGTCAGAGTGAAATATTCCTAGAAAAGAACACATCTTATCATTTGAAGACAAAGCATATTGATGTTCAGTATCACTTTTTGAGAGACTTGGTTGAGGAAAAGAAGGTGTTGCTGGAAAAGGTTGACACTTTGAAGAATGTTGCAGATTTATTGACAACGTCTGTGAGCACAAAAAATTTCTCCTAGTGTAGGGTAAAAATGGGCATTTCTGCCCTGGATTGTTGACTATATAACCCTTTGGACCCCTGGATGAAAAGAAAACAACAAGTGGGAGAATGTTGGGTATATGTTATATTCTTTGCATGTGTGTGTGTGGGTGCGTCAAGTTCGACAACTATGTTTGGTGATCCCTCTAGTTGTGATCTTTGTGTTGTGTGCGTCGGGTGCTTCCTAGGGGGGTCCCAGGGGGGTTAGGTATGCCCCCCCTGGTTACGTGCAACGTTCGGCATTGGGCGGTAGCCTGGGTGTTATAACCCTAATTTGCACAAGACATGCTTACCTGGTAGCAGACCATCTCATTTTCCATTTTTTTCCAAGCCACTAATGAACAACTTCTTAAAAACACCTTTTTTGAAGTCATACGTGCCATGCTCCACTACTACACGCGTGTATACGCTAGTTGACCCATTACAGCCCACGTATACCTACAGAGGCACAAAAAATAGAAAGTTGCAGACGGAACAAATATTTTCAGGTAAATTGCCTAAACCGGTTGACTGCCCATAGTTGGTCACTCAACCAAATACCTAGCCCTTTCTAGCCTATAAAAGAAGGAGTAGGGGTCCCATTTGGAAGTGGAAAATAATAGTAAAGAAACTCTACCCAATTTGGCATTCCCCTTGCCCCAACCTTTTGCAACCATTGTGTGAGAATTGAAGAGGAGAAGCATATGTGGAAGCGGTTGGTGCACAGTTGAAGAAGAGCCCAAGACCAGTAGTTGATCTCACCATTGTAAGTGACTTTTGTGAGGTTAATAGAAAGAATTACTTTTCCCGTCCCGCCATATTAGGTGTTTCAATATTCAATTTGGTTTATAGTTTTGGAACCTCTAACCCACTAATTCATATATGAGATGCATGTTCGTAGTTATTTATTTGTCTGTTTGTGAATGAAGGTTAGCTTTGGGAAGAGACTTGCAGTCAAGGAGAAACTGAACACAAAAGGATCAACACCAAGCAAGGGGTTTAAGGTAGAGTTACCAGATCCTTTTATCCTTGTGTTTTATGCATGAATGTGGGGTCTATGTTGGGATAATAGTAAAATGTAGGAGACTTTCGAAGGTTATTTTCTACATGCATTACTAAACCCTTAGTGCTAGTCCATAGGGGGATTTACCACCCACAACAGAATTGGTGACCATACTGGGGAAATCTCTAGGGTTTTGGGCGATACTTTTTGGGTGTTTTAAATTGGTTTTATTACCTTTTTTCTGAGTTTCTGCAAGAGTCTGAGCTAACAAGGATTCTAGTCTTCCATACCAGTACTCTCTGCTTTCATTACTCGATTGTTTTTCTTCTTTTCTGGGAAGTGACAGAGGTATATGCAGCCTGTACAAGGCATGCACGCATATATACATGCCCTACCTTTATACAGCCCGCGTACATACACTGACTAATGAAGTTTTATCTGGGTGCCTGAGTTCAGAAAAATTATTTTTAGAGAGGCAGTCATCCTCTTCCCTATCAGAAGTGATCCTTGTTAGGGGTTTTCTGGATCTAGTTCTGGTCTTTGTTGTTGCAGTTCGTAGCCTAGGTATAACCTCAGATTTACCTAGTTTTAACAAAGTTTCCTTGCATCTTTTTCTGTCAAAGCAAGTTTATGTGTCTTCAAGGGATTCTGGTTCTCAATACCAGTACTCCCTGCCAGTGCTTGACTACTTGTTTTTCAATTTTTGAGGAGTTGCAGAGGTGCATGTGGCATGTAGTGGGCCTGAACACATGTATACGTGCCCTGACCTTGCACAGCCCGCGTACATACACTGGTTGTTGAACTGTCAGTAGCATACCTGTTGAGAATTTTCTTTTATATAAGAGGTAGTCATCCTCTTCCATATCAAGAGTCACACCTCTCAGGTATTTTCTTTATCTAGTCTGGGTCTCTGTCATAGCAGTCTGTAGCTTAGGTTTGATTACAACATACCTTTCTTTTTCATTAAAATTTCTCCTCTGTTTTTTTGTAATAGGGTTTTTAGACAAGTTTGAGAGTATGATTCAATCATCTTGTGTGTTATTGTCAGTAACTCTTTGTGATCTGTGCTTAGGCCAGAAGTCATTTCTTGGTCTTTACTTGTCATCATTTTTTCTTTTTTTGATTTTTAAGCATTAAACAATCAAAAAAATTATTTTATTTCTTAGTTTGGTTAAGTAGTTGGTTGTTTGCATTAATCATCAGGAAAAATATTTCTTTCGTAAGTTCTTGGTTGTTGACTTAGGACAATAAGTAGCTCATAGTCGAGTGAAATCTTGTTTTGAGTTTTCTGTTAAAATATCTTATAGAAAAAAGTTTGAAAAGTTGGTTAAAGAGTTTGAATTTGCAAAGTTGAATTTGTGAAGAAGTAATTTGTTTCTAGTTTCATTATATGATTTTCTCTTTCATCTCTAAAAAACATCACTCGTTTCATTTTCGTTCCCTTTGAATTAAGACAACCACTAAAATTAACGGTTAATTAAAATCAACTAGACTTTATGTTTGTAGGGTCCATCAACTAGTCTAGGCTAGAGCCTTGATTTAGGATTGGAGAGGAAACTCTTCAAGGATGAAAAAACAAACATAAGATTTTGTACTAGGGAGTGTTAAAAGTCTAGTATCATGAAAGTTATCTGAGACCCCCCTCTAACACAAGGGCTAAACATGAGGTCATGTGCAGAAAGGTAGCGGAGATAACCCCTCCAAAGTTGGACCAAGCGTAGTGGGGAACGCATATAGAGGGCTTATCTTGGGATTCTGTTGATCGCATTTTCCACGGAACTTCGTGGGTCTCGAATCCATTCGAGATCCTCAGTCATCTTCTGGAACACTTTCTTTCGATACCCTTGATAGGTTTCAGGCTTGATACCATTCTCATTGCAGTCCACCCAACTGTTGATTGTACCTGCATGGTGACTGTTTGTGTGCTGGCAACCCAGTTGCCTATCATTCTAGTGACTTACACAGGTGAATGCGGGGGTATACCGCAGTACCTAAGACAAACATCGGGCCATGATTTCCAGAGTATACCCAGAGGGTGCTTCCATATTCAATTTGCAATTGCACCGATGAATTTCTCTATGTTACACATCAAAATTACTCACTTCAATAGTGTCACAATTGTCATCATTACAAGTGTTGTAAGTGTCGCATCTTGTCCACAAGTGTTGCATCTTGACCACAAGTGTCGCAAGTGTCACAAAAATCATATTTCCATATTGCCTATGTGGTGCCTCTAATGACATCACAGGGACACTTAAGACACCTCAAAGGCTAGTTTTGAAGAAGATAAATCAGTTGACAAGGAGTACAAACCTTTTTTCCATTGAAAAAAACACTTAAATATCAAATTTGGAAGGAAGCACTCCCCTATGCACTTTCAAGCAGTGTTAACACTCCCTGGGCTTCTTTGGGGGAGTGCTACAGTGCTTTGTGCCCCATTTTAGAGGAGTGCTACCCTTTATGAGTGAGTTTTGGTTTGTTGAGACAAATTAGGGAAGAATCCCCTCAATTTCTGAAGGTGGTTGGATTTGAATAGAAGGTCAAGGCATGATCTTAGGGAAGATTCACAACTAAAGGAGAAGAATCCTCAACTTATCCCAAAGATATCTCAAGTGGTTGGGCCTCTCCAAGGTTATATAAGGAGGCCTCCTCATGGTGAAAAGAAGGGTAGTTTAGATGCATCAAACTTATGATCTCACAAGGGAGATGAAAATTAAAGCATCATCATTCTGTGTGTGAATTATTTGAGCAAGGGTCTAGACAAAGCGAGCTTGGTGAAGTTGTTTCACCACATCCATGGCTGTAAGAAAAAAATTGTTCTCATTAATATAAATTCATTCTTGGCCTGTTTCTTTCAAGTTTATGTTTGTTTCACATGAACTTGTCTTAAGTAGATAGATCTGTATTTTAGCTAATATCGGTAGAATAGGAAGCTTGTTGTATCTTTGTTTGTTCTATAGGACCTATCGAGGAGCTTGGGATTGAAGCTCAACTTGGACTTTGTGAGGACAGATGCCATTTAAAAAGGTACACTTTTCTTCTTCCTCTTCATTCATTAGCTTAATTAGATCTAAAATGATGTCAGTGACCAATGATAGCACCCTTTATATCTTGGTTTTTGCAGTCTAGATACCAAGAGGGAATCGGCTTGTCCGCAGGAGGATTCACCTGTTACAGAAATTGGCGACTCCACTGGGGAGGAACTCTGATTTATTTTTGTTTCCTTTCCTAGGTATTGTCTTGGATTTTTCTCATATTTTGACCTTCTCCATACTGTCTCTTTGATTCTTAGATATGATTGATTGGCTCTTGATTTCATCATATTCATTTTGATTGACTGAGTTTACTTGATTTTTTGAGTTTCTGGGCTTTTTTTTTAACTTTTGAAGCCTGGCGCTCCCCTGCCCTTACTATCAGAGCATTAACACTCCATGTTGGTATTACACAGAGCGTTGGAATGCTTTGGTGCCCTTTACACCAGAGCGTTGCCCCTTTTTCTGTGAAAAATCTTCCAGGGTTTTCATTCTTTGAGTTCATTTTTTTCTTTTTCCATTTGCTCAAGAGTCTTGTAACCTTAGTACATATTTTTCATTGGCCTTAAACACCTGCTTTCTGACAATTCATCCTCTTTTGTTTGGATTTTTTGACATTTGTCCTTACTTTGAAATAACTCTTTGTCCTTGACGATTTAGAGTCAATTTGTCTTTTTCTTCTCATTTATCTAATTGAGTGAAAACTTTGTAAGGAGATTCAAAGGACTTTTGTACTTTTCCTTATGATCTTTGAGGTCACCTTGTCCAAGCCCTTTTTCCTTCTTTTTGAGTTTTTGGTTTTCTTTTTCTTGTTTGATCACAATAGGGGTGTGTTTTGTTCATGTGAAGTTTGCTTCTGGTTGCTTAAATCTCACAAATATTGAAGTTTGATTAACATAGGAAGCTTTACATCAATTGATTATCAGTCACATATAAACATTTTAGCATTGTATTGTATTCCTTGTTGAGGACTATTGCATGAGGTCATTACATCTTAGTGTTTGAAAGTGAAAGGAAAATCCTTCTCCTTCTATTAAATAGACATTCATTGAAAGAAAAGACTAGTTATCATTTCTTATGCATGTTTTGGGAACTGAGTCATAATATCATAAGTTTTAACTCTCATATACCTCTGAGTAAACAACAACCACTAAAATCAATGCTTAACTAAAATTTATTAGAATTTTTACATCTTTGTTAGAAAACCTACATTAGTTTAATGTGTAGGGATTTGGAATAGGTTGAAAGGATAACTTTCCAAAGCTATCAAACAAAATTAGCATCTTGCGATAGGGAGAGAAAATCCAATTGTCGTATAGGATTTCTGGGATCCACCTCTCACATAGGGGTTACACACGAGGTCATGATTGGGAGAGATACAGATATTATCCCTCCGTGTTTTGACTTTTCATAGTAGTCAGATCGTATATTGGGATTCACTTGAGGGTATACCCATGTTTATGTGTGGGAGACTCTCAAGATGATTTTAGACTTGTTATCCTACCCATACATTCTGATTGGATTGTCGAATGTACCCGCCTAGGGGCTGACTGTGAGTTGGTGACCTTAGTAGCCATAATATTTAGGGTCTCACACAAGGTGACGGTGAACGGAAGTCTCACTGTACCTGGAACAAACGTTGGTCAAACTCACTCAGGCTCCTTAGAGGATAAATCCACATTTACTGCGTGGAAGCTTGCACCAAGGCATAAGTCTATTAAGCAGGTCACCAACGTAACTGATCCACCCACTCTATCCCCGCCCCTTCCTATTTTGATCTCGCGATGTTGGATTTCATCACCAACTAGTGGTTTCATTGTGGGAAGGTTTGTTTGATTGTTTTCTTTTTAGATTCATAGTGTGTGTTGTTTGTGTTACTTAGTGGACCTTAGGTCAACTCAGTGTTAATGGCATCAACTCTTGAGAATACCTATGGACGAAACCCCTTGTCTTGGGGAACCTTACACCTTTCCTTCTTTTGGAAACTTTGGTCCTCCATACATTTCCACACTGAGTCTTTCGGGACTCACCATCGGATTACTGGTTTGGTTGTTCCTCACTTCGGTGATCTCGAATCTTCCTAGTGATTTAGTTGCACCTAATAATTTGGATGCCAGCACACCACCCACACATCAACCTCATGTCGACCTTTCTCCTTCTTCTCCCGTCAGGACTCCTTCCCTTTCCCTTTCTTCGCCTAGTGAAAGCTCTAAAGCAAGTAGCCAGGTTGATCATAAGAAGAAGAAACAGAAAGAGAAGAAGAAGAAGAAGTTGAAAAGGACCAAGACTCCAAAAACATGAGATGTTGGATCCAAGAAACCAACTACTGTTAATATTACTGGGAGTGATGATGAGGTCAACAATATTAAAATGAAGAATCTGAAACCTAAATTGCCTTGCAGTCTTTGTAAGGGTGACCACTTTCTGATGGATTGCCCTGGTATTCCCAAGGTCTTAGAAATGTGGTCCTCTACATCATCGGCCCATATTGGTCATGTCGGTGATATCCCATCAACTAGTGACATTAAGGTTAGTAAGAAGAATAAAACTATCAAATTCACTTGTATATTATGTAAAGGTGATCATTACTCTCACCTTTGTCCTCGCATGGACAAGGCTTCTTCTCTTTTGGAGAAATTTCAACTTCCAAAAGGTTATCATAGGATTTCCCCCAACCCATCATTAGTTGATGGAATGGTCAATCTGGTTCCATCCTCGGTCATTCTGGTTGATCAGGTGGTCAATCTAGTTTCATCCTTGGTTGAACCACTCACCAAAGTAGTTGATCTAGTTCCTGCATCGATCAGTCCCACTTTTCATCTGGAAAGTGAAACCTAAGTGATTGATCTAGTCCTGTCATTGGTTAGTCCCACCCTTCATCTGAAGAGTGTCAAAATGGTTGACCCGCCTTCGCCATAGGTCGATCCCACTCCTCCTTTGAGAAGTTTCAAAGTGATTGCTCCGATTACTCCATCGATCAATCCCACTCCTCCTCTGACGAGTGTTAAAGTGACTGATCCAATTCCTTTCTCGGTCAGTCCCACCCTTCATCCGAAGAGTGACAAAGTGGTTTCTCCAGTTACATCATCGATCAATCCGACTCTTCCTCTGAAGAGTTCCAGCATGGTAGATTCGATCCCATCATCGGTCGATCTTACTCTCCCTCTAGAGAGTAAACCCGATACTACCCACATTTTTCTCATTGATATAGAATCTACCATGTTGGGGGGCATTCCTCCTTCTTCCGCGAAACCCCCTCTAAGTAATGAGGCCATCCTTTTTTATTGGGGTGCACTAACTAGACCTTGTCTTCCCTCTCACATTCCTTTCCAAATTACAGTACAGGTCTGTGGTCGGGACGTTCCTCAAACGCTAATAGATGAAGGTGCATCCGTTAGTATTTTGTCCTCTGTTGCTTGACACACTTTGGGTTGTCTGCAGCTTGCACCGATTACATAGAATTTTTTATCTTTTAACAGAAGAAACAGTCAACCTTTAGGGACCCTTCCTCGGTTTCTCGTAACTTTGGGAGGAAAAACTGTCTGTATTGATGTCATGGTAGTCCGAGACCCCTTGGATTTTTCTTTACTCCTTGGGCAGGATTATGTCTATACCCTCAAACCTATTGTGTCCACTCTTTTTTGTGTGATATCTTTCCCTCACGATAGAATAATGGTGACTATTGATCAACTTTCATTTGTTGGTCCTGATTGGATTACCTCCCTAAATGGTTCTTATATGTAGACAATATCACCCCTGCCACATGTCAATTATGTGGCGTTGTCTCCCATGCCTTCAATTTTCGATGACTTGGATTCAGTAGTTGACATGGTGATCTCTTCAGTAGGGCTATTGGAGCCTGATCTCCTTACCCCTGACGAGACCCTCAACATGTGTTCCTTCCAGAGCATTCTTCTTTCATCTAGTGAAGATCTATTGGAAACCATGACCGAGTTTTGTCCCTTGACATGTTTTCCTTCCAGAGAATTATCCTCTTGGAAGCCATGATCAAGAAGAGGTCATGAGCATAGTTTATCCTCTCTGTAGCAATCTCATTAAAAAATGAAATAGAGGCCACGAGCACATTTTCACTTCTTTGTGGCAAGCTCGTTAAAAAATGAAACAAAAGTTATGAGCACAGTTTTCCTCTCTATAGAAAGCTCGTTAAAAAATGAAACAAAAGCTTTGAGCATACCAATTCGATGATTCTGCTATAGCAGGAAAACCCCTCTATGGACTACATCAAGGGCCTAAAGTGTAGGCAGAGCTAATCGTCTAAAGTCTCCTACTTTTTATCACTATCCCAACATTACCCCACAATCATACATAAAAGACAAGAGAGAGGGATCCGATAGGCCTACCTTAAACTCCACATCTAGTGTCGATCCCTTTGCACTTGGTTGTTTCCTGACTACAAATATCCTCCCAAGTCTAACCTGCATTCATCAAAAGACAAACAAGAAACTACAAGCATGAATTCTACATATGGATTAGTGGGTTAGACATCATAAACAAGAAATGTAAACAAATCATATAATTTTAAGACGTCATTTGGCGAGACGGAAAAAAGTACTTCTTTATATTAATCTCACAAAAGTCGCTTACAACATGACACCGACACTGCTCCTCGAACTTGGTCCTGGGCTCCTCTTCACCATGCACCAAATGCTTCCACTTCTTCTTCTCCTCTTCAGTTCTCTCTTAGGGAAATGGTAAGGGATTTACAATTGGGGCAAAGGGGGATTGTTGAAATGGGAAGAGTTTCTTTTCTCTCATGCTTCCTCTTGCAATGGGACCCCAACCCCTTCTTTTATAAGCCAAAAGGGAGAGTAACGGTTGGGGTGACTAGCTATGGGCAGTCAAACGATTATGTAATGGCCTAGAAACCAGTATCCTATGAAAATTTCAACATTTCGCAATATTCTCTGAGTGTACGCGGGCTGTAGTGGCTCAACGAGTGTGTGTACATAGGAAATAATGGTGCATGGTGTGTACACCTTCAAAATGATGGATTTTAGAAGAGTTTTTCAATAATGTCTTGGTAAAGATATCAAGTTAGATGGATTGATGCCAGATATGCATGTCAGGTGCAATTTAGGGTTATAACAGATGCCCCCTAATGTGTTAGGTCAAAAGAGAATCTGATGGCCGAAATACATTACCAATATTCACCACTGTATGACGCGAGTGAGCCCAGGGACCAAAGTTCAGGAGGTGCCATCTACAAAACTAAAAATTTGTCTCACCGAGGCGGGCATACCCATGCTCGAGATGAAATAAAATCATGGCTTCCAATCAAATTCATTGCAGATCCATGTCATATAACTACATAAAGTGTAGCCACAAGCAATACACAGTGGATCTACATCTCAAAATCAAAAATATATACATGTATAGTATCCATTTTTAAGAATCCAATGGTGCTTGATGGTTGGAGATGAGGCCTTCGGAGCTTGAGCAACAACTTTAGAATCTTCAAAACTCGGGTAGGAGTGTAATATGAGTGTACGACTTCACTACCTATAGGTCTTCGACGGCTCGTCGGTAACAGACAAGAGGATCTTGATGATCAGGCATAGAACTTCATTGATTTTTTATCAAGGACTTGATTGGTCTTTCGGGATGGTCGGGCATGAGGACAAGAGACAAACTACAGAAGTGTCGACTCAAGTTTAGTAAGAATTCCCTTGGACAAATGGAAGGATGTGCTTTTTCCAAGGGTGACTAATTGTGTTGTCAACAAAAAGAAAATACTTTCCCCTTCCTCTTTTTGGGGTATATTTGATTTTTTTTGTCTTTTTCAATAATTTTGGGAAGCTTGAAAAAGAATAAATAATGTTATGTTACAAAGGAGGATCGGGTGTCACAGAAATACTAGTTCCAAGTGCAAGGAACAAATTGATGCTCATAGCAAGGGGACTTATGCAGGAAAAGTACACTCAGGAAAAATCCTCCATGGGTCAAGGTGTCAATATGCAGAGGCAAAGTGCTACAAGGCTTATGTATAAGGCATGCTTTAGATGGTTCAGTTGAGAGCAACATGGAGCCGGCATTAGGCCAAATATGTAGGAATGAAAATGTGATTAATAAGACACAATGATAACTTCCTTCGATGTGATTTTAACGATCCCAGAGAAGGTAAGATTGGTGGTTTTTCATTTTTAGAGAGTCTGAAAAAACGTAAAAGGAGACTCCACTGGGGTACCTTTTTTTAAGGTAGTCTAGTTAGTTCAAAAAAGGGGTAAAATAGCACTGAACAGACATCTATTCAAAATCATTTTAACAAGTGTGACAAAGACAATATCACTCAGAAATATTTTCATTTTTAACTAGTCTTAAAAGAGCTTAACTATGGAGTCCATCAGGGATATTCTTCTGGACCAATTTAACGAGTGTGAAGAAACAAGGTCACTCGGCTATCTTTTCAATTTTAGGGAGTCTGAAAAGAGCTTAACTATGGAATCCGTCAGGGATGTTATTTTGGACCAATTTAACGAGTGTGAAGAAACAAGGTCACTCGGCTATATTTTCAATTTTAGGGAGTCTGAAAAGAGCTTAACTATGGACTCCATGGGGGTTCCTTTTTCGTAATTTTTAGTCCCTCGGGCCCGAAAAAGGGGTAAATCTATACCTAAGAATACTCTTATAGAGAACCGAGGCTCCTAGAGTATACCTTTGTTCATACTTTTGACCATATGGACCGAAAAAGGGGTAAACTACAGTCGGACAGACGTGCCTTCAAATTTCAGTTTAGCGGGTGTGAAGGGAAACAAGATCGCTCGATAATCTTTTCATATTTAGAGGGTCTGAAAAGGGCTTAAAAGAAGACCCGTTGTGTTTTGGGAGTCCCGAGGGTGAGGTCAAGAGTGATAATGAATCATGCAAATGAGGCTCATACTCGTAATTAGGAAAAACTAATAAGGACTCCTGAGCCTATAGTCATTAGTAACGACATGGACACCAAAATGCAACCAGGATCTACCTAGGGCATCCATGTGAAGGTAGGATATACCACTAAATTACGACACTTCTAGAGAAAGAGTGAGGGTTATGTGTCACAATTTGGTGGCATCGATCCTATGGCAAAGCAGAAAATACAACGAGGTGCAACAAGTGGAGGTGGAAACCTAACTTACATGCACAAAGTTGAAAAAATGACTTTTTACCAAAAGACCTTAAAAACCGACCCAACTCTCAAAAAAAATTCCCAATACCCAAAGTAACACTTATCGTAACATCCCCTGAGAAACTCAAAAACCATGGTAAATGATTTTCAAGCTAGAAAAAATGGCAAAAGGGACCAAAAAATGCCAAAAAGGGGCCAAAAATTCTATAAATAGAAAGTTGGTAGCTCATTATCACCATTGTAATTTGAGAATTGACCAAAAGTCAAAAAAACACCCCTTTGCCGAAATAGTTAATTCTAGGAGCTTCAGTGGACGAAACTAACTTCTGTTTGGACCAAGTAAGTACATACTAACCTCCCTTGCATTTCCATCTTCCATTTGTGCATTTCTTTTGGCTTTTTGGGGGGGCACTGACCTTTAAATATGTTGGCCCTGCATGTACACGAGTTGTCCAAGAACAACCCGCATGTACACACGGGCAGAAGAGAAATTGCCTACGTTTACACACAGTCAGAAGAGAAACTGCCCACATGTACACACGACTTTCCTCAAGACAGCCCATGTACACCTCAATAAGTGGGAAAAAAAGGAATGCAAGAGTTAACTCTCCATTTCTTTGTGTTTGCAGGATGTATGTGCATTGGAGAGAGACGGAGCATGAGGAAATTGATTTTTTGGTCTCCAAGGACCATGTTGTTATCGTTGTTTTGTCACAATGCGGGTTGTTGAAGTTCTTCTAGTGTTCGTTTATGAGGGCACAACCCAGGTTGCTAAATGCATTGATATATTATTGGCATCCTTACGTAGAGGCATTCATTCTTGAGGCGCAGTCATTGACTCCAACAATTGAGGACATTTACTTTCTGACTGGTTTCTTGAGGAGAGGGGATCTAGTCAACTTGCGCACTTTTCCCCCCAGGCCACACAACATCGAGGATTTTATTGGACTCCATTGCGAGGTTGGTACTGAGAAAGTAGGTTCTCAGGTGCCTACTCATAAGATCAACAACCTATAACTCAAAGTGAAGGGACCAACTGTGATGACAGGAAACTTGGGAGCGAGGTGTGCCCTCATCTTCTGAGAGAAGATCTGACATGGGTGGCACTTCTTGACCGATTCAACACAATCTTATATTAATGTCAACCAAAAGTAACTGGCTCGTAGAATCATTTGGGTTGTTTCCAACCCAGAAAAATGACCGCCACATGCTCCAGTGTGGAAATCGTTAAGCACAATTTTCGCTTCTTCATGAGTGACACACCGGCAAAGGATACAATCTACACCTCGACAATACAGAGTGTCCTTGAGTATGAGATAGTTCTTAGCTTGATGGTTTATACGGTGATGCTCATCACGAGAAGCAGAGGTGGGGAACTTTAAAGTCTGGAGATAGACTAGTATATCTCCGTACCAGGGGTCTGAAGACACAATCAAAAACATGTCTCCTTTGAAAGGTGACTCTTCGAGTATAACATCACCTGATTCGACCAGGAGTTCTGAAATGAGTTCCGCAAAGACCAACGACTTTTTGTATTTCTCCGAAATAAAATCCAAGTTGAATTCCTGGAGGATAACTATCCATCTACTAATCCTTTTTCTGATCACATGTCGTGTCAACACGTATTGAAACGGATTCACAACGATGATGACGGTGGTCTTGCGAAACAAGATGTAATGACGGAACCATTGGATAGCATGAACTGTTGCCAACGCAAGTTTTTGAATGTGGTAATAATTGAGCTCTGGTCCAACCAAGCCTTGGCTCAGGTAATAAATCACGTATTCTGAGAGAAAATCATCCTCCTGAACCAAGACCATACCGATGGTCGACTCTGTAGTGGCCAAGTACAATAAGAAATCTTTATTATAATTGGGTGGCCGAAGCAGAGGGGTGGATGTGAGGGAATGTTTCAATGCTTTGAAAGAGCGCTGAGTAGATTCATCCCAATGAAAAGGAACATCCTTCTTCAGTAAATGCATAAAACCCTTTATGATCTCGGCATAGTTCACGATGAAACACCGTAAAAAGTTCATTTTTCCCTATAGACTCTGAAGTTGAGGGATTGTGCATGGGGGAGGCAACTGAACTATTGCCTCAACCTTTATATAATCAACCATGATCCCTGTTGTAAAAAATATAAAACCTAGCAGACAACCCGATGTGACACAAAAACTGCATTTGTTTGGATTCAAGCAGATCCAGTAGTAGCGACATTGCTCAAAGATAAGTCGGATGTGTGCAGGATGATAAACTCTCTTGCGAGATCATGACGCTAAATCATCGAGATAAACCTCGACTATGTGTTTGAGGTCATGGAAAGAAAAATACATGGCCCGTTGAAATGAAGCTCCATCATTTTTTAGACCAAAAGGCATCTTCTAATAAGTGAATGTACCCCACAGAAAGATGAAAGTGGTTTTGTGTTGGTCGTCGGGCTTGATCTGTATCTGATTGTATCCCAAAAAAACATCCATGAAATAAAAGGCTTCACAACTTGCGCATTCATCGACTATCTGGTCAATAAATGGCACGGGGAAATTGTCTTTTGAACAGGCCTTATTCAAATCACGAAAGTCCGTACATACGCGAATCATATCCTGTTTCTTGTTTACTGGAATAGGATTTGACACCCATTGAGTCAATTGGATGGGGTAGATGAAAACAGCTTGGAGTAGTTTCTCTACTTTAGCCTTAATAGTTGTTGTTTTCCTAGGGTTGACTGGATGAAGCTTCTGCCGAACTAGCTTAGCATCAGAATATGTCGTGATTTCATGTTTGACGATTCTTGGATCTATGCCTGGAATTTCCTCGTAAGACTAGGCAAATACGTCATGGAATCCTTTAAATAAATCTGTGTAGATTTGAATCTCCTCAGGGGAGCAGTCTACTCCGACGAAGATATTCTCCACGATGCCAGGGATTCTAGAGATATCGATAGGTATCATTTGAGCAATGGTTTCCATTTTTCCTTTAGCATAAACAACGTGCATAGAGAAAGGATTGATAGGACAAGCCTTATCTCTAGTCATAGTTAGAGTGAATTCACCTACTTCAATTCTTCTAAACTCTAGGAGGAAGTAAGATCGGTGATGAGGATCATCCAAGGGTCCATCTGGACTAGTCATTGCCTCAATAATCACCTCGTCTGAGGGAAAGACTAAGTCTAAAGAATCAGTATAGGTGAGGGAACCTTGAGCCCATATAGGCTCGAGAACCAAATCTAACTCTTGTGTGGGAGTCGGATCGGGGTTGGCGGAAGCTTGTTGAACTATAGAGTATGCAACTTATGCCACAGACAAAGGCATGGCCATGCCATGGTGCCCTATCCCTTCCATCGTGGTTGATGGAGAAGGAAGAGTCCATGGATCGCTAAAGTAAATCGTGTGAAATGATGAGATTTGAAAGATTTCGGCCCTAGGCTGGTTAGGGACAGTTGACATGTAATGGACATTGTCGGTCAGAGGCGGGTAATCAAAAGTACCCATCAAAGGTGGGCACAAACCAACCCCTACGTTGACGATGTTGGGATGAGGGTTATCAATCATCAGGACAGTGGATGCCCCCGATGAAGGGTCAGGATGGAAGAAGGATAATTGATCAATGGTTACGATCCGACACTCATGAGGAAACAATAAGACCCAAAAAATTGTCGTGACCATTGATTTCATAGCGTATGTCCAACTCCTTCCTAACAAGATATTGTAGTCGAGAGATGCATCAACCACTTCAACTTTGACGCAAATGGTCTTTCCTCCTAACTGCATGGGAAAAGAGGGGATGATTCCATGTGGTCGAAATGAACGACTGTCAAAAGTGGTAAAAATGGTAGGTGACAGAGACAAAACGGGTTGGTCGATGGCCTTCCAACATGCCAAAGACATCACGCATGTCGAGGCACCCTCATCAACCACCGTGCAGAAAATGTTCTGAGTAAAAATTTTCATGGTGTAAGCCACTACTCTCTGAAACGCTACATGGTAAGGAAGACAAGGTTTTAAGTTAGTCGTATCAAGCATGATCATTCCTGGATTACAAGTCTCAATGGATCCTAAGGTAGCTAACAGATCCTTTCTTTGGGAAGTGCAGCTTTGGAGGACTTCCAAAGCTAACATCGCACAAGGGGTTTGTGACAAATCCTCCACCACAGAGTAGTTATGGGTGGCCCTTGCATTTGGGTTGTGAGAAGCTTTCTTGAACTCACCTTTGGGGATGTGTTTCATTGTTTCACCCAACGTCTTCTCAATCTGGAGAGGAAGATATGGGTTTTTGGCTTCTTTACCCTTCTCAGGGGTGTTTGGCATCCTGTAGTCCCATGTCCTAGTCGTTATGTCAACACTACCTTTCATCATGTACACATTCACAGACGAAGGATTACTCAAAGATGGAGGGGGTCCCTAACTGGATCCTTCCGCGCTTGAAGAGGCTTGAGCTAAATTTTTTCCATGCGAAAATGGATTCATTAACACGACAGGCAATTTTTGTGCCAATAACTTCTGGGCCTCTGCAAGTCGAGGACACTGGTGAGTCGAATGGTCTTCCTTGCAAAGATTACATAGATATTTCAATTTCTTCTTTTCAGTGTTTCCCTTGCTATCATTATTGGTAGGTTTCTTATCCCCCTTACCCTTATTTTGTTGTTTCTTCTTTCCGTCAGGCTATTGGGTGGCCTTTGGGTTTGTTGATTGCACATTGTGTACATCCGATGTTTGAGTAGGGGGAGCAACCAAACCAATGGTCTGGCTGGTCATTGTCTGTTGTATTGACAATTGTTGTAATTGATTTGATAGTTTATCAGCGGTCTTCATTTGCGTTGAACCTACAATACCATAGGCATGTGATCCAGATCTATGTCTGGTCTTGTCAAGTATCGACCGTGGTGCATCTGGCAAAAATTCATAAAGTAAACCAGACTGAGAGTAAATCAGTTATAGTTGTTGGGATCTCATTATCACTTCTTCCTCTAAAAATACCCTCGAGGTTGCGACATATTTAGATAAATGAGGTACCAAAGACTTAAGGAACCACTCTAGCAGGAATGTTGGTCGGACTGGCACTTTTATCAAACTCTTCCGGCATCTCCCTTCTTGGATGTGATCTGATATATGGTCTGCTTTTGTCTGCTCAAATTTAGCCAACAATTCGGTGTCAGCATCGTATCTCACAAGTAATTGGAAATGGTTTAAGAAAGTCATTGCCAATTCGCCGAAGGAAGAGTGTCTTGAGCGGTCGAGCTCAATGTACCATTTTTCCGCACTCCCAATGAGAGTGCATTGAAACAAACGCAACTGAACGGAGTCATCTCTCAAAGAATTGGATGAGCACCTTAAATGGAAGGTAGTCACATGATCGCCCTGATCTTCGTTAGGCTTGGCCTCGAACTTTGGAATTTCTGAAGGCAACTTGGTCGGCATAGGGGGCCAACATGGATCATTTAATAACCTTTTCAAGTCTGGCAAGTGTAGACCTGTCAAAAATGGTGATTTGGGTTGTTGATTGTAACCAAGGAAAAAGGAGCCTGGAGTTTGGCTGGCACCAAGTTGCTAGGAAAAGTTAGGTTGTTGGCCAAGTTTTTGGTAATAACCATGGTCGTGACCAACATACGGATTTTATGCTTGTTGAGGCATCATCGTGTGACTCTCATAATAGGATGTAAAAGGGATGGGCTTGCATCACATTCCAAGTATTTTGGGAAGGGTTTCCCCCTGCCGATCCGATAGGCATAGGTGTTGAGCCTTGCGCGGGGTTCCATTGGCTATGGAAGGGGTTTCCCCCGGTCAGCATCCCTGATGAGGGAACTAATCCCTGCCACAGATTCCAAGGTCCTTGTGAGGAAGTAATTCCTAAGTTTTCCCCCTGTGCAGGAACAGTACCCTATACAGGATGTTGTTGTCCATAACCGGGGTTTCCCTCGGCCGATACGGTAGCTGACGACAAAGATTTTTTACCAAACGCATCGAACAAAGAGAACAGTGTCGAACCTACTAGCATGCTATAAGTAGGAATTCCTTGACTACCTTCTCCAAATGAACTATAGTTTACGTTCGGCCTAGCGGAGTGTTGGTGAGCACCATCGAGCGAAGGGGACAAAGTAGGTATATGACTCCCTCCGTAAGGGAAAGCATTATAGGGAGCTGAAGTGCCCCCCATGGATCCTTCCAAAGGATCATTAGAGCTCCCTAACCTGAGACCTAATGTTTGTAGAGTGGAGTGAGAAAGGATAGTGCTCATACCAAAGCCAGGAATCCTGTATGAGAATGGAGGGCCTGTCACACTCTGGGTGAATGGAGCAGTGATCGCCGCCATAGATGGAATCGAACCATTTCCTGAGGTAGAGGCAGTTGAGACCATAGTGGTCTGAACCAGCGACAATTGGTTAGGAGACGGGACACCCCCTGTAGTGGCAGTTGTAGAGGAAATATGAGTATTCCCTAAAGAAGTAGGAGCATTTGTTTCCATCGCCACTTGTGACACTACCCAACACTCGTAAGGTTGAACCTATACGACGATGGGCGCCGATAGATCAGTGATTGGAGGGTTATATGGACCAAGAGCTTGCACTCCGAGGTCATAAATGATTGGTTCCTCCATAATCAAATGTTCTCCTTTCAGAGATGAGTCGATCACAGTTTCATGTAACCCAGACACCTCAAAAGACCCTTGTTGGTCTAGTTTTCTCCTTAGCGGTGGTGAGGGTGGCTCGAGATCAACCGGAGGCAGGCCCAAAAGCCTTTGCGACCGGTGGATCTCTTGATCCTCCACTGTGAGAGAATATCAATGACACATTATGGATTACTATAATCATTTTAAAAACCATCACACACTAGAAAACATTCCTATGAGGTAAGACAAACATATCACTAGCTAGTTGGAAGAATAGTTACAACAACCAACACTAGAGAAAATTTCCGGTGCAAGTGCAACTCAAATATAGAATCACCCTCTTGGTATACTCTGCAAAGCATGGCCCAATGTCTACCCTAGGTACCATAGTATACCCTTGCAGTCACCTGTGTAAGTCACTAAGATAAAGGCAACTAGGTTGCCAGAGCGTGAATAGTCACCAGGCGGGTACAGTCGACAATCGGGTGGACCGCAATGAGAAGGGTATCAAGCCTGAAACCTATCAAGGGTATCGAAAGTAAGTGTTCCAGAAGACGACTAAAGACCTCAAATGGATTCGATACCCATGAAGCTCCGTGGAAAATGTGATCAACGGAATCCCAAGATAAGCCCTCTATATGTGTTCCCCACTACGCTTGGTTCGGCTTTGGAGGGTTTATCTCTGCTACCTTTATGCACGCGACCTTGTGTTTATCCCCTGTGTTAGAGGGGGGTCCCGGATAACTTTCACGGTTACTGGACTTTCAAGAACTCCCTAGCTCAGACTCTTATGTTTGTTTTTGTAGCCTTGAAGAGTTTCCTCTCCAATCATAAATCAAGGCTCTAGCTTAGACTAAATTGATGACCCCTTCAAACACAAAGTCTAATAACTTTTAATTAGGAGTTAATTTTAGTGGTTGTCTTAAGTCAAAAGGAACAAAAGTGAAACCAGTGATGTTCTTTAAGAGACGAAGGAGAAGAGCATAAGATGATACTGGAAAACAAAAGTACCTCTTTCTTCACAAATAAAAATTTGCTAATTGAAACTCTTTCACCAAACTTTTCGTAACTACTTTTCTCAGATCTTTGAAAAGAAAAACTCAAAACAAGATTCTGCTCGACTACGAGCTACTTAATGCCTTAAGCATTCAAGTAAATAACTTAAGAAAACTTTATTTTTACTTGGTAAACAAAGAAACTAACCTAAACTACTTTACCAAACAAAGTAATGAAAGATTTTTTTTATTGTTTTATGCTTCAAAACAAGAAATTTAAAAATGAATTTATTTTCATCTAAAGAAAAAAAAGGGAAAAATACTGACAAGACAGGACCAAGAAATAACTTCTGGCCCAATCGTAGATCGAAAGGAGTCACTGACAATACCAAATAGGCAGATACAAGCAGACTCACCAACTTGTCTAAAAACCTTATTAAAGAAAACACAAGAAATATTTGATCAAAAGAAAGCTAAATTGAAGTCAGACCTAGGCTACAGACTGCTATAATAGAGACTAGTACTAGATCAAGAAAACCCCTGAGAAGTGTGGCTCCTGACAGGGAAGAGGATGATTGTCTCTTCTTTTTTACAAAATTTTTCTCAATAGGCACACTACTGACACTTCAATAGCCAATGTATGTACGCGGGCTATCCAAGGGTAGGGCACGTATGCACGCATGCAGGCCCACTACAGGATGTGTACAAATATGTAACTCTTCAAAAAAAATGAAAAAACAACAGTCTAGCACAGGTAGGGAGTACTGGTATGGAAGACCAGCATCCCTTGATGACATAAAAGCTCACAGAAACTCAGAAAACAGTGAATGAACTAATTCAAAGCACCCAAAAAGAAATATCCCCAAAGACCCTAGAGGCATCCCCAGTATGATCACCAATTTTGCTATAGCAAGCAAACCCCTCTATGGACTACACAAAGGGCCTAAATTATAGGCAGATCTAACCATTTAAAGTCTCCTACTTTCTATCATTATCCCAACACTACCCCACAATCATACATAAAAGACAAGAGAGAGGGATCCGGTAGGCCTACCTTAAACTCCGCGTCCAGTGTCGACCCCTTTGCGCTTGGTTGTTTCTTGAATGCAAATCTCCTCCCAAGGCTGACCTACATTCATCAAAAGACAAACAAGAAACTACAAGAATGCATTCTACATATGGATTAGTGGGTTAGACATCATAAACAAGAAATGTAAACAAATCATATAAGTTTAAGACGTCATTTGGCGGGACGGAAAAAGTACTTCTTTATATTAATATCACAAAATTTGCTTACAACATGATACTGACACTGCTCCTCAAACTTGGTCCTGGGATCCTCTTCACCATGCACCAACTAATTCCACATCTTCTTCTCCTCTTCAGTTCTCTATTAGGGAAATGGTAAGGGATTTACAATTGGGGCAAAGGGGGATTGATGAAATGGGAAGAGTTTCTTTGTTGTCATGCTTCCTCTTGCAATGGGACTCCAACCCCTTCTTTTATAGGCCAAAGTTGACAGTAATGGTTGGGGTGACTGGCTATGGGCAGTCAAATGGTTAAGTAACGGCCCACAAACCATTATCCTATGAAAATTTCCACATTTTGCAATATTTTGTGAGTGTACACGGGTTGTAGTGGCTCAGCAAGCGTGTGTACATGTGCAGTAATGGTACAGGGCACGTAGACCATCAAAATGATGGTTTTTAGAAGAGTTGTTCAATAATAGATTGGTAAATATAGCAAGCTAGATGGCCTGATGCCAGATATGCATGTCATGTGCAATTTAGGGTTATAACAGATTCCCACATCCAACATCATGTCTATTTCATCCCTCACCTTATCCTTGTACCTCTAACCTTTAAGGCCTCTGGTGCATTAGCTTAGCTCCTGATTTTAATGGGATCTTCATCTCGCCTAAGTCTCTTGTTATTCCCTTCATCTTTGAAAATGAAATTGGGAATAGGTCCTAGTATTCTCGCAGTAAATCTGCAATCTTCTCAATTGTCTCATTGTTCCAATAATCTCTTATCTGCGCAAACTTAGGATTCTCTATCATCCCAATGTTTACCTTCTGCATATTTATAGGTTGTGTATATGCGGAAAATTCAAGCTCTAGCTCTTCTACTTCTCGTTCTCCTTTTGTCTCAGGTACTTGTACATTCTTGGGATCCTCTTCATCATACTCTTCCTTAGCTACGTTATAGCACTCCAATAGCTCATGGATAGTCATATTGGTTCTCTGCGCACTGCATCCTAATACCACATCCATTGTCTCTTCTTCTGATAAGATCTTTGTTCGAATCGTTTGTAGCATTGCATATATTGATGGAGATTCATGTTCAAATGTGAACATGATTTTGAACCTCTGGACCAATTCTTCCCATCTTGCTTTCTCTATGTCCATCTCTAATTTTGAATACCAGTTCTTTAGAATTGTGTCCAGTGTGTGTATAAATTTGTGTGTCCACTCTGGTTCCGGTACTGAACTCCATAAATCCCTACACTGTTCCACATGGCCCCCTGGGTCACTTTCTCCTATATACTTCTGTGCAATCTTTTCTTTCATAGTGCCAAACCTTATGTGCATTAGTTTGTTGCAATGTGACCAATCTTTCATTCCCTCTCTGTGTGAATCCCATCATCTAGGTGGAGTCCCTTTTAATACCACATCTAGTGCTAACAGTCTTTGTTGTTTGGGTACCTACAACTCAAATGATTTTACAAACATACTTATCTCAGTTAATCCATCATACCTGGGTGGATCAAATAGCTCTATTCCAATCCAGCACAAGTATCGAGTGATGCATGCACATCGTCTAGTTGATACCTCAAGCATCCTCTGTTGCCAATGCTCTAGACCTACTTTTGAGTCTGATGCACATGAACAAATTCTCCTCCAGCTCATCACACCATCCGTTGTCAGATTGACATAATCCTCCATCCGCAAAGTCAAGTTATATAAATTGTCAATGTCACTCCCTCTTGTTGGATCTATGTATCTCTTTCCTTCTTATGGGTCCAATGGTGTAGTAACTTTAAGATCTCCAAATTCAATTATCATCTCCATCCTCTTCAATTTGATGATCACTTGGTTATCGAAAACCCATTCCAGCCCCATCAGTGTTGGATATGGTTGATTGTCATCCACAATCTCAATAACTTCAAATTATGCCATGTTGTGCACCCCATCTATGTTCATAGATACTCCTGTTAACCACCCAATCAGGACTATTTTGTGTTGATTTGTGAGCCTTAACTAAAAAAGAGACCATACTATCTTGGGTTTTCCCATCATATCCCATGTCTGCTTAGGTAAAACATTCACTTCAGATCCTAAATCCAAAATAACATTATCCACATCATACTCTCCAATCTGCGCACGGAATTTGAATTCTTCATTATTTCTCTTCCTGTGTAGTACCTAATTTACCGTTCTTTGTGCGACGGGAGTTTCCCTTCCTCTTGTACAATGATCAATCATGTCATATAGTGTACTCAGTGCAGTTTCATCCTTCATTATCTTTATACAATTCCTTACGAATTTTGTTAGTGTGCTTACCTTTTCAATTGGATTCTCTGGCACAACATGATCTTCCATACGAGGTGAAAATGATGTTGATGCTCCTTGTTGGGTGTGGGCCCAGTTTTGTGGGAAAATCACGACGTGGGAGGCGGATGCACATGCAGGAAAAATAGGACGTGCAAGAAAGACGTGCATGCAGAAGAGGAAAGCATGCGAAGTGCACATGCAAGAAGACCTAGCCATGATAGGGTTATGGTTTCGGTAAGAATATGTAATGGTTGGTAATCCAATAACATGTATAAGTAGGTACCTAGGAGGTCTAGGTCGAGGGTTCAGGTTTTAGGTTGTTGTTCCTTTTTGTTCGGTCATTCTTACTAGATTGTGAAAAGAGAAAATGACTTAAATTCTAATCTATTTTTGTAAGTTGTTGAATTGAGGAGAGGAAATATGGTAGATCTTGAGGTTTAGATAATAGGTTAAGGAGCCTAGTGTGATCTAGTCCACCTCATTGTAGATCTCAACCTGGTTTGATGTATAGTTGTAATGCGCAAGGCATTGTAGTTTTGGGCACATAATAATAAAAGAGCAGAGCGGCCAAATCTTTGTGGTCGTAGCTGTTGGAAGTAGGTTGAATCAGGAAGAAAGGCTATTTAGGGAAGAAATGCATGCACGAGGAAAGCAACCGCTGGAAGGAAGAGCAGCATGCGCACATACAGGGAAGACCTAACGACCTTAGGGTTAGGATTTTTTTAATACATTGTAATGGTTGATGAGCCAAAAATGTGTATATATAGATACCTAAGAGGTCGAGAGGGGGGAGAGGCAGTAGTTGTTCAGTCTGAAGAGACGACGAGAGGAAGGGGTCATGTTTTAACTAGTCTGCAATACTTCTGTCATATGACCCAATTTTGTAATTTGTTGAGCTAGAGAGGGTCAGAAGGGTATATCTTGAGGGTTAGATTATAGGCAGAGGAGCCTGGTGTGATCTAGTCTACCTCATAATAGATCTCAACCCAACTGAGGATGAGTTGTAAAGCACATGGCATTGTAGTTTTGGAACTACCATAATAGAAGAGATTGAGAGCCAGATGTTTCTGGACGTATCCCGGGAGGGGGTGAACCATGGTAAAACCTTTGTTATATGATTGAATGCTTGTGTCTCTTTTACTATTTATGAGTGGATGTTAGAATGATATATGGATGAATTAATAAATCTGGTTGCATTACATGCATGAATGATAATGCTAGTATATTGCTTAATAATTAAAGAGAATTGTTAGCACATACTTCACAGATATCCATTCAGTCCTAGACTGCAAACGCTTGAGTATTGCAGTCACCCATTAAGACTATCTCAGGTGAGACTGTGCAGTGCACTCTATGTACTGCGGTGCCTTCTGGTTTACCAGGAGGGCCGATAGTTTTAGAGGCTTTGTTGGATCCTGAGGAGACCTAAACCTGGGTCGATTATGTTAACGGTATATATCAGATAAATAACCAACAAATGGTTTTGTTTCTAGTTGGAACAATATAGGATTTAATATATGGGATCTATTGAAGATCTATTAAAAGAGGGTAAGATCTGTGGAAGGCGGGTCAAAATAATATCGAATCAGATGACAAGAAGGTGAGAAGAATGCGCTACTAAAAGGGGATGTTGAGACCATGGAATCCCACAAAAGCAGAGATTGAAATCTGGCCGAAGACAAAGGAGCTAGATTTTGCGCAGAAAGATAACAGAAACTCTAGAGTAACACCGTGCAAATACCTGAGAAGTATGTGTTTACTGATCTGCATGAAGTATTTTTCTGTGATTTTCCACACTTATTGTAGGAGTGGATATTGAGGTTGAAGGAAAACCAGGCAACGAATCAGATTCAACAGTTAGAGTGGACCTCAGTTTAGATCGTGCAACTACAGTAGGTGAATAACAAATTCACATGCGCAGTAGATTTTTGGCTCGACAGTATTATAGAAGGATTTATAATAGAATTTGAAGTAGATACAACGAAGTCATACAGCGCAGCAGAGAAAGAATTTCTACGTGGGCCTAGAGGAAGGTGTATTCGATCGATGTATAATTCTATTAAGATATTTCTCTATAACAAAGGTGTAATGACAATGGAATCAGACAACTAAACTTCCCTGCATACATGGGGGAAGGGGGGAAGCACTGACAGGAAAAGAAGAAATGGAAGGAGAAGTGGATAAAGGAAATAAGGACGAAGCCTTGGACCCAATCATGATGTACGACAACTAGATCATGCGGATCATGGCGATAGCTAGAAAGACGCGTAGTGGAGTACCCTACCAATACAAGGTAAAAATCAAGAAGAGATCTATAGCCGCGAGGGAAGGCTTGGAAAGTGATGAAGAGGAGGTAGAGGATCTCTGGGCTATGGAGGAGATTGAGGAAATATTGTGCATAGCATATGAGAGGAAGATGAGAGTTCCAAGAGCGGTAATAGAAGGAAACAATATTATCCATATTAATTTCAGTGTGGAACCCATAAACGCATGTGCGACTAACACACCAAAAAGCACACCACCATTTAGACAACCGAATTTTGAGAGAAGGAAGACAACAGGAAGTCCATATACACAAGGAACAACAATTGGGGGAGCCAATTCATGAAGCATTATTCAAGTATATACAATGTGCGGAGGTATTAGTTCAGCATTCAGGATGGCAGGACATGATCCCACCCTCAGGTTACCAGAATTCAAAGGAGAAGTGTTGGAGGACCCGAAGAAGCACTTGTTTATTTTTGAGAAGATCTAGGAAGCAAAACATATCACAGATGAGGACACTAAACTTGCACAACTATCTAGAACACTAAGGGATTGTGCACTGGATTGGTATATGAGTTTAGCCACAAACAATCCACCAGAGACAACCAGAATGATCGCGAATATCAATAAATTGTTGATAAATGAGTTTCAGAAGCCATGTTCAAAGGACCAGTACATGAACAAGATGATATAAATTAGACAGAAAATAGGAGAATATGTATGGGAGATTGACCAGAGATTCAAGCGACTGAAAGGAAATTTGAAATATCTTATAACAGATATGAAACACAGGCACTTCTCCATCAATTCACTATTACCACACTTAAAATATCCACTGCGACAAAAGAAGTTTCAGACACAAGCAGAGGCTCTATGGGTAGCCCTGCAATTGGAAGAAAACCAATATCAGAAGATGGATCCAGCCATCGAAGAACTGAAGGAGGATCTGAAGAAATTAATGTTCTAGCTAAACCAGAACAAAATTAAGGGTAAACGAGAAGTCATTTGGTGTACCACATGCAGGATGGAAGGACACCATAAGAACGAATGCCCAACATTCGTGCAGTATATGGTAGCAGGGATGCCAAATCTGTTACGAATAGGAGGACTATGGTGCGAGATATTTAAGAAACAGGGCCACGATCCATATCACTGCCCAATGATGCATAAGTACCAAACAGTCCCAAAGAGTTCATATTGCAACTTTTGCAACTCAGTGGGCCATGACGACAAAGACTGTAGAACCATGGAGTTGATGAGAGTGAGGACATCAGATGCATATAGGGTGCAGGAATAAATGATGACCAAGCAATCCATACCCCAATTCAACCAGGTACCAACCCCACACAAAATTGTGCAACAACAATATAATACTGTGCAGCAACCATATAATACCGCGTAGCCACAGTAAAACACAATGCAACCTTGGTACAATACCGCGCAGTACAATCAGGCACCTTAGTATAACGCGTCGTGAGGGGATCGAGCTGGCTATAGAGGTGGAGGATGAGCAAGAGGAGGATTTGGAAGAGTTAAAGGACCAGTGGTATGTCACAAATGTCAGCAACTAGGACATTATGCAAGAGAATGTCCACTTCCACCAGCGACTTGTATGTATTGTCGCGCATCGGATCATGACAAGGAAGAATGTCCTACATTACTAGGGAAGATCTAGGAAAAAATGAATCAGAACAACTAGAATGTTCAATGGATTTCAGCCAAAGCAAGTGATGAAGGGAAAAACATCAACGTAGTTACACGTGGAGGAGATAAAATAGGAAATGACGTAGTACGAAAAGAGCCAATACAACACCAATATGTACAGAATAATTTCGAACTAAGGAAACAGTTCGACGCGCAGAACAAGAAGGAAACATTTAAGAAAGCCAGACAAGAATTTATGAAACTAGACACCACGTCGACCTCAACCACACAGCATAGCAAGGAAGTGTCAAAGTACGAGATGCCTCCATCGTTGGATCATACCAAAGAAATGCAACCCCTAAGACAAGTAAGTACAATCAAAAGCTTTTTGAAATGATGCTCAAAATAACTAAATGATCCATCCTCTGTCAATATATTACAAATTATATTAGAAATATGTAGCTTATAGATAGAAGGAAAGCTAGAACAGAAAACAGTCAATTACATACATACAATGAGAAGAACAAGTAGGGAGTTCAAGTTGAATGCCAACATTGGATATTTCAACATGGGAGATATCATACTTGATCTAGGATCCTAAGTCAATGTATTACCCAAGAAGACATGGCAATGTATGGGAGAGCCCACATTAGGATATCAGTCGTTCAACTGAAACTAGCAAACCAACATAGATTTCTACCAATTGGGAGACTGGAAGGAGTAACAGTAGACCTGGATGGAGTGCGCACTAAAGAAGACTT
>ML831033.1:46512-68117 GCA_009831015.1 Picea engelmannii | reverse complement strand
TTGAGGGTTATATCATAGACAAAGGAGCCTAGTGTGATCCAGTCCCCTTCATAATAGATCTTGACCTGACTAAGGACGAGTTATAAAGCACGTGGCGTTATAGTTTTGGAACTACCATAATAGAAGAGCTTGAGAGCCAGATCTTTGTGGATGTAGCCCAGGAGGGGGTGAACCATGGTAAATCCTGTGTTATATTATTGAATGCATGTGTCTCTTTTATTGTTTATGAGTGGATGTTAGAATGATATATGAATGAATTAATCAATACGATTACATTACATGCATGAATGATAATGTCAGTTTATTGCTTAATAATTAAAGAGAATTGTTAGAAATACTTCACATATCTCCATTCAGTCCTGGACTGCAAACACTTCAAGACTATCTCCTGGGTCAGTATTGCATTCACCCATTAAGACTATCTCGGGTGAGCCTGCACAGTGCATTATGTGTACTGTGTTGTCTTCTGGTTTACCAGGAGGGCCAATAGTTTTAGAGTCTTTGTTGGATCCCGAGGAGACCTGAACCTAGGTCAATTATGTTAAAGGTATAGATCAGATAAATAACCAACAATATCCCAAGAGGGGTGAACCATGGTAGATCATGTGTTATGTGATTGAATGTTGTGTATCTCCTTTATTGTTAATGATTAGATGTTAGACAAATGCGTCAATGACTAGATAGATATGATATTTTACATGCATGAACAAGGATGACAAGGTATTCAATATAAGTTGAATGTTGAAGTAATAAATAAATATTATAGAGTTAATCGCAAATCACCACTCATTTCCCAGGTTGCAAGCACCTGAGAATTGCAACCACAAAAAGAGTTATCGAAGGTGAGACTGCACAGTGCACCCTATGTACTATGTTGCCTTTTGGTTTACCAGAGGGGGCGATAGTTTTAAAGGGGTTTTGTTGGAAACCAAGAGGACCTGAACCTAGGTCAACCCAAGAAGGGTAGCACAAAGGAATTTTAACCAACAAATGGTTATGTTTCCTGTTGGAATAAGATGGGATTGAGTGAATGAGATATGGTGACAAAACATTAAAAAGAATGGGAATAAAAGGGGATGTTGAGACCGTGGAACCCAATGAAGGTAGAGATCAAGAACTGGTTGAAAAAAAAGGAGCTAAAATTTTCACAGAAAGATAACAGAAACCTGAAGTTAACACCGTGCAAATATTTGGATAAGTATGTATTTAGTGAGTTACATGAAGTATTTTTCTATGATTTCCCGCATGTGTTGTAGGAGTGGATATTGAGGTTAAAAAATAGCCACCCTATAAATTGGATCAGACAGCTAGAGTGAAATTCTATGGAAATAGCGCAGTTACAACAAGTTAACAATAAATTTATGCGCGTAGTAGATTTCTGGTTAGACAACATTGTTGCGGGATTTATCACAGAGTTTGCAGTAGATACTGCGAGGTCTTACAGCGTAGCAAGGCAAGATTTACTGAAGGGACTTTGAGGTAGGTATATCATATCATTTTATACTTCCATTAATATGTTATTGTATAACAAAGGTGTAATGACAATGGCCTTAGACAACTAAACTTCCCTATGTGCATGGGGGAAGGGGGGAAGCACTGACAAGAGATGGAGAAATGGGGGAAGATATAGATAAAGGAAATATGTAGGATGCCTTTGATCGAATCATGATGGATGAATACCAGATCAAGTAGATCATGGAAACAGCTGGAAGAATGTGAAATGGAGTACCCTACCAATACAAGATGAACAATAAGAATAGAGCCATAATCGTGAGGGAAGGCTTGGAAAGTGATGAAGAAGAGGTAGAGGATCTCTGGGCTATGGAGAAGATTGAGGAAATCCTACACACGACATATGAAAGGAAGACAAGAGGTCCAAGAGAAGAAATTGGAGGTAGAACTCCTATCCATATCAGTGTCAGTGTGGAACCCATAAACCCATGTGCGACTAACACACCATAGAGAACACCACCATTTAGACAACCGAATTTCAGTGGAAGAAATGTAGTAGGAAGTACATCTACACAGGGAGCAACAATTGGGGGAGCCATTTTATGAAGCATTAGTCAAGGATATACATCGCACGAAGGTAGTAGTTCATCATTCAGGATGGAAGGACATGATCCCACCATCAATTTACCAGAGTTCAAGGGAGAAGTGTCGGAGGACCCTGAGAATCACTTGTTCATATGTGAAAAGATCTAGGAAGAAAAGTAGATCACAGATGAGGATACCAAACTTGCATAGTTAGCTATCACACTAAGAGATTGCGCATTGGATTGGTACATGAGCTTAGGTGCAAAAAGTCCACTAGGAACAACTGGAACAATTATGGATATCAAGAAGTTGTTGATAAATGAATTCCAGAAGCCTAGCTCAGAGGATCAGCACATGAATGAGATGATAGAGATCAAACAGAAACCAGGAGAATTTGTCTGGGATATAGACCAGAGATTCAAACAATTGAAGGGAAAGCTAAAGTATGTCATGACAGATATGCAGCATAGGCATATGTTTGTGAATTCAATGCTACCACATTTGAAATACCCTTTGAGATAGCAAAAGTTTCAAAATCAGGCAGAGGCTCTACAAGTAGCCTTACAACTAGAAGAGAACCAATATTAGAAGATAGAACCAAAAATAGAGGATTTGAAGGAGGACCTGAAGAATTTAACATTTCAATTAAACCAAAACAAGAGTAAGGACAAAACGGAAGTTGTTCGGTGTGTTATCCCCTATCCTAGGGATAACTAAGGAGATTATGTCTCGAGGCACATAGGTCCTATACATAGAGCACCGAGAGCCATATTGACTTGAGACTGGCTCTAGAGGGCCCATCCTTCTTCTTCAGTGCCTCCATTCTGTTAGCAACAACAGCATCCATCCCATCAGCATGGTTCTGAAGTAGCAGTGGGTCTTGCTCCATGAGGTAATGAGTCTGAGTATCATGGTATGTGTCACTCTGATTCTCAAAGCATTTGAATATGTCTATTTAATTCTCTTTTTCTTCATGACATGTGCTTTGAATTTATGCCTTTTGACTTGTCCATACCTAGGGGGGTGAAATAATTCCCTAACAAGTTGGTTCCCTTAGGAGTGATTTTCCACTGGGTGGGTTTATGAAAGGTCATCGTTCATTCCTTCCATACTTGTCATTTTTCATCATCTTCCCTCTCATCTATTCCCTACATTGGTTCGGGCATTGGGTTTTCCAATCTAGTAAGGGTTGTACCTTGCCTTGTGGAAAGAAGGGGCTAAAGGCCCAGAGGGTAAAATTAGATAGAAAAAGTTAAAATCCAAATATGAAACCTTGAGATGCTTCACCCAGGGATCCCCGAGAAAAAAATAAAAGGCTCAAGAAAAGAGGGGACCCATAAAAAAGATAAAACTCAAGACCTAGTTGGTGGATAGGGGGTCTCATCATGAGCCAGCCTATTAGGTCCATGGGCATGTTTCGGTATGACACTACTATTCATCTGGTCACAACACTAGGGTAGTGTCTCTTGGTGGCATATCCAAGAGAAAAGGGGTCTCATCTTGAGCTAGCCTTCTCATCTTCGTGAAATGCTTGTGGGTAACACTATCACCACTGGTCACCATGCCAGGGCAGTGTCCCCCAACTATTCTCTTGAAATAAAAAGAAATAAGATAAGAAGTAAAAAGGCATTGAATGGGCTAGGAAACAATTGCATCCATGACAAGGTGCAACTCTATTGGTCATTGGTTATGGAAGAAAGTGAAGATCAAGGAAGAAAAGGCCAAATGTGAACTGCGTGGAAGAAACAGTGACTATTATTGGGTCAAAGTGAGCAAAAGAGAAGAAAAGATGGAGCGAAGTAAGAAAAATCAAGGCGTTGGACATGGATATCGAGGATGACAGATCAACAAGGAATATGGATCGTGGACAACTCAGCAAGCAGAAAAATCTACCATTGGATGATTTGGAGCACCATGCAAGAAGGAAGGAAAGACAGGTTGGCAAAGCCCTAAAAACGCGAGTCAAGTTGGCCTAGGGTTTTGGTATCTAGGGTTTTGACACTTAGGTCTCAGCCTAAGGTTGTTGGTGAAACTATTGTAATGTATAAATAAAGTTCAAGAGGACCTAGGATGGGTTCGATGATGTTATGTGGAGAGATTGTTAGTGGGAGAGGACCATTGTATTGTGAGAGACTTATGGTATTGTAAGATCTTCAGCTGGGTGTGAAGATCAACCCTACAGTTGGGTGCGCAGGGAAGGGAGAAAGAGAGAAAGAAAGGAGAAGAAAGAATATCTGCTAGCTAAGAGTGTAGAAAAGAATTGTATGCTTCATCTTAATATATTATAAAGCACAGTTATGTGGATGTATCCCTAGAGAGAGTGTGAATCACGTATATCTTGTGTTGTGTGTGTGATTGATGCTTTGTTCTTTGTCAATTGATATACTACTATTTGCGTTACTTTGTTAGATCTGATAGATACTTGTGCAGAGTAGATCTGGACTGGTAAGTGATATATAAATGTTGTATTTCTCTTGTATTAGATCCACTTCTCTGTCCTGCAACCCCCTCATAGCTACTTCGGGTGAGACTGCATCTGCCTCGCAGGTGTTGCCGAAAGGGCCAGTAGTTAGGGATTTTTGGTGTGCTCTTGGAGCTGAACCCTGGGTCTGCCCCTGTGCCAACAAATTGTTTCATTTCCAGGACCTAAATCTTCTTGAGGGAATGTCAAGTTGGTTTCCATCAAAGATAGAGATTCAGAAGTGGATAGAGGATCAATAAAAGGACTTTTCTAAATCCTAGAACAAGAACCCTAATCTTAGTACAGAGGATTGGCTGGAAAGATATATCTTTACTGATATACATGAGATTTTCTTTGGGAGAATCCATAGAGAGTTATACGAGTGTCTAGCTAGGTTAGCATATACCAAATTTGAGATCAGATTAGGCCACCTATGGTTTGGACATCGGCTCTGATCAAGAAGGTCAAGAGAGTTGATAATTTCGTGTCAAGAGCAGTAGATCACTGGTTTGACAGTACCATTGGAGGGTATATCACTAAATTTGTTGTTGACAGAGTAGAATCGTATAGCTAGGCAGAGAGATATTTCTTTAAGGGGCCTAGAGGAAAAATTTTACATTTTCTTAAGTTGAAGATCAAGATGTTATTGCATGAGAAGAACATATTGAAGATACAATAGTCTACTGGATTGAAGAGCTAATGCTCAAGAAATCAGAAAATGAGAGCGACACAGAGATCGGACATATGTGCAGTGGGAGAGTGTTCAGAGAAGTTCCTCTTGTGAACCTATTTAAATAGAACTATGGGGATGAGGGTTTCTACAGTGGAGAAGAGGAAGATATGACGGACGAAGAGAATTCAGAATCCGTTGGGCCAGAGGAAGGGAAAGATGAAGAGCCTCGCCGAGAAGAGCCAGAAGCTTCAGGAACTACGCAGATTGTTGAAGTAAGTATTATTACTCCTCTTGTTGATTCTGCAGCATTAAGCAATCAGAGTAATCAGAGTCACCCAAGCGTTCAGAGCATTGTCACTAGTATCCCAACACCTACTCAGTCAATAAACCTAGGAAGATATATGGAAGATGAGATGAGGTTACCCACCTTCAAAGGAGATGGATCTGAAGATCCTGATCAGTACTGGGTTCTATTTGAAGTCGTATGGAGCATTAAGAACATCACCAACAAAGCTGTCAAACGAGATCAGTTTAGTACTACCCTAAGAGACCACGCACTAAGCTGGTACATGAAGTTTGTTAAGGGAATTGCCCAGCCTAAACCGTTGAATGAAATCAAGAACTCATTGATTGTCGAGTTCAAGAAACCCAAGTCAGAGTCACAGTGCATTACAGAACTAAAATAAATCAAGCAGAGAATAGTTGAACCAGTATGGGAGTTCGATCAGAGATTTAAGACCTTGACAGGCCATCTGAGTTTCCAAATCCCAGATAAGCAGAACAAGGAATGGTTCATTGTTGCTCTCTTACCACACATCAGAGTTCCTCTAATGCAACAGATGATTTCTTCGCAGGATGAGGCACTGGAGATCAATATGAAGATAGAATCAGCCTCTATGGGAGAATCCAGTTCAGGTATGAGTCAAATCTTGAGTCAGCTAACTAGTTTGTCTCTGCAGGTCGAAGATATGAAGAAAGACAAGGGAAAAGACAAAAGGGAAGATATTTGGTGTGTCATGTGAAAATCAAAGGCCATGACAAGAAAATTTTCCCCTATTCCATGAATAGTTGGCCTCTGGAGCTTCAAGCCCCTTGAAGAAAGTTACCCTACCCTAGTGTGAGGTATGTAGAAATATACATCGCCCTAGTGAGTGCTATTACATGAAAAAATACGTTCAAACACCCACAAATTTGTATTGCACGTTCTGTAAATCCATGGGGCATGATGATAGGGATTGTAGGGATTATGACCTCATGCATGAAAGGTCAATGGATATATACAAAATTCAAGGTGAAGTACAGCAAGAAGGAAACACTACGCAGTATAACTCCCCTGGGAGAGGAAACTTCAACCCTCATGGTGGATTCTGAGGAAGAGGAAGAGGAGGAGGTATGGGTCGAGGTCGAGGATAGATAATATATTATAACTGCACATATCCAGGACACTTGGCAAGGGATTGTCAGAACCCTTGTACCACTTGAAATTATTGCAATTCCTGTGAGCATGTTATCGAGGAATGTCCAGCATTGCTGGCTAAACTTCAAGAGAGATGGGGACCTTAGCAGAACCCACAAATATAGTTAATCAAATAAGAACCTCATGGAGCAGACCCTAGAGTCAATGTTATCACTCGAGGAGGTGTTGTTACAAGAGAGGATAGATTAATCCAAGGAAATACTACAAAAGAATCAGGAGTCAGGAAAGCTACAAAGAAGACACAAAATTTTGATGCAAAGAAAGAAAAACAAATGTTCGACGAGGCAAGAAGAGAATTCAGGGGATACCAAGGTTCTTCATCTAAGACATGACCAGAAGTAAGAGAATGTGGAATGCCTTTGGAATTTGATCAGTCTGCTTCTCCCGGAGATGGAAAAGAGGCAAGTAAACTTGTCAGTTTCTTGTATACGTTTATAGAGATTATTAAAGATGAGAAATCCATACAAGAACTGCAAAATTTGGTCAGACAGTATGAGATGGGAAGGGTAGATCCTTTACTGAAAAAAGAAGTACATAAACTATCCAAGAAGAGAAGGAAAAATAAGGAACTATATATGAATGCTCAGATTGGAGAGTATGATATAGACTATGTGGTCTTCGACTTAGGGTCAGAGGTCAATGTCATGACAAAGCAAACCTGGGCATTGATGGGAAAACCTAAGTTGATCTATTCTCCTATCAGAATTAGGATGGCTAATCAACAAGATGTAAGCCCCTTTGGAAGATTGGAACATGTCCCTATGGACATCGACGGAGTGAGGACATTTGCAGACTTTGAGGTAATTGAGATATTTGATGATAGTTGTCCTTACCCTGCGTTGTTAGGAATTGATTGGGATTTCAATAATTCCACTGTGGTCGATTTAAAAAAAAGATGAATGATGTTTGAAGGAGATGTACTTAGGGTCATTGCACCTTTAGATGCCGATGAAGGTCAGCAATACACAGATCCCATCAGAGAAGAAGAACGCACATATGAACTGGAAAACATATACAAATTAACAGCCAGGCGATAGGATTACATTAATCCTACAGCGGATGGAAATTTGAGCTGGCGAAGTGATAGTGCATGTTCATCAAATTCAGAAGAAGCACTGGAGAAATGGTAGAAAAAAATCTACGAAGTATCTACAAGGAGATGTTCTATATTAACTAGGGAAGTACGTTGGATCGACAAAACAATAAGTAACTTACCCACCTTTAATGGTTTGAATCCTTTAGAAACCTTCTTGTTGGACTTTAAAGAAAGTGTACCAACGCAACAATGATTTTTGGCAATGGATGAGGCCTTGAAAGACACACCAACAAGATGGTGGGGACACACAAAAACAACATTACATAATGGGTACAATGTCTTACTCTGATGATAGCATAGTTCTCAACGCAAGTAGAAGGTTGTGAAGTTAGATACACAGGTCAGAGTTGTTCGAAGGACCATGTGTGAAGTTGCGAGGAAGCATGGAGAAACATTCCTCAAGATCAGTGGGTTCACAAATGCATTAACACACTGGACACAACCCCTATCAACTGGTACCTTCAAACAGAGTTGCACCTCATCACTACAGATTGGGAAGGTATAACTAAGAACTTTGTTACTAACTTTTTATTCGAAAGCCAATATCCTACAGTAGATCAAGAATTATAGGTCATAATATATAAAGTGTTCAAGGAGACACCTATCCTCCCTTTGGAACAAGAAGAGGATGAATGGATTGCACCTCTCCAAAAACTGCAAGGTTGTTACAACATCAATACTGATGAAGACAATGATCCTAGGAAGGTGAAAATCACAGAAAACGAAGGCTAGAGAGATGTGGAAGTACCAAGAGTTGAGCTACCATTTATTGGACAACCAATCAATATCAAGAAAATCAATATTGGTACAGAACAAACACCAAATCTTGCAAATGTTGGAGATTATTGGGATGTTACCACTATTGACAAGATCACAGAATTGCTACATGAGTATCAGGACTTGTTTCCAATCAATTTCACTTATATGAAAGGAATTAAAGGGCCTATGGGAGATATGTGGATCCCTTTGAAACCATATGCAAGACCAGTGAAACAAAGATGCTACAGATTGAACCCTAAACATAAGGAGAAAGTGAATATTGAGCTCGACAGAATGCTGGAAGCAGGGATTATAGAACCTATCAAAGAATCAGAATGTATTAGCCCTATGGTGGTACAAGACAAGAATACATGAGAGATCAGGATCTATGTAGATCTCAAGAAGATGAACGATGCCTGTTTGCATGACCCCTTTGTTGAAATTACTAAGACACCTGAGAGGGGGGGTGAATCAGTTGTTACTGTGCTTAAACAATATTAATTCAATTAAACCATTTTTAATCTTTCTCCAAGTGACCATCAATATTATACTACATATGGAAAACATAAATAATGAGCATCACTCACACATAAGATATACACAGAGACAAATTTTTCACAAGGAAACCCATAAAGGGAGAAAACCTCTTCTTCTTTGAAATGATAGGCAGTCTTTTAAGTTATGTACATCATCTATAATTGAGCACCAACTCTCTGTTTTCCCTAGCACCCACTAGAAGGAAGCAACAACTCCCTAAGTGTTCCAGCACCAACTGGATGGAAGCACCAACTTCCAGTCACATAAGCACCAACCTTTATAACAGAGAACAATTGTTCTCCCTGCTACCTTGGTTTTTTTGGCTGCAACCAGATGGAAGCTACAACTCCATGTGTTCAAGCACCCACTTGAACCTCTGAGGACAACAGTCCTCCCTAGCACCTCCCTACCACCCTTATTACAAATAAATGATTGAATAACCAACAACACAGATAAATCAATTCTTACCACTTCTTCACTGTTATGCAATTCTTCTCTGCTACACTATTCTTTTGCTCTGTTCATATTTGTCTTGACTTGCTGTCTCTATCTATTTGTTCTTTCTCTGTCCTTCTCATGCTCTTTGATATGTGCACATTCTTCTCTCTTCACCTTTTCTCTTCTGTTTAGCTTTTCTTCCTTATCTCTGAGCTTTCTTCACATTGTGCATGCTATAGTTTTACCTTTCTACAGTTCAACTCATTTTTCAGTCAGAACAGCCACCCACACATAGTCACTGCGTGTTTCTTTTATACACTATAAATTTAGTTACACCTCAAATATTCTTGGGCAAAAATGCCTCAACAACTGAATCGCTAACCGTCCAAGAACCATGATTCAGTTCTGCTAACTGAATCATAACTGATCGATTACCTATGAGGTGAAACAGTAACCCTTTGATCAAGTTTCCAATTAACCAGCACCATTGGATTAAATCCATAGGATTTCATGTTTATCTCATATGCCCACTAGTTGTGACCGAGTACTAAACAAAATTTGAATTTCATGAATTCACATCTCAGCATTCCTGTGATGAAGGGTCTCGACACTCCAAGTCATGATCACTGAGACTCCGAGATAGAGCTTAGCACCACTAGTTTCTTCCCCTCATGTGACCACCGGCAGTGACCATAGGCTGCACCAAAAGGTGCTTCGTATTTCGCGAACTTATGAACTTCATCAAGCCTAATCAATGGTCAAGATCTCCAATGATCCAATGGTCCAGATCTCATCGTGATCTCACATATCGTGATTCCTATGATGAAGGATGTTAATACTCCAAGTCATGATCACCGAGACTCCGAGAGAGAGCTTAACACCACTAGCTTCTTCCTCCATCTTTCGCATATGTAACCACTGGTTGTGACCATAACCTTATTCGAAAGCACATTTTTCACTTTCACATCTTGGGTATTCTGTGATGAGTTCTCTCAACTCTCCATGTCACGAACTCTGAAATAGAGCTTGGCTTCTCTAGCTCTGCTCTCCAGCTCTTGACAATGTGACCATGAGATATGAACACTCGCCAATCAAACGAGCACTTCGCTCCTTTGACTTTCCAGTCAGTGAAATGTTAATCCCTTACCACATGTCCCTCTTGGATCAACGATCAAGATCTTATCGTGATTTTGCAACTTCACGGGCCTTCGTCATGCTTGATCAATGGTCCACGATCTTGATGATTTGATGGTCCATATCTTTTCATGATCTCGCATATCACGAGTTCCCACACCATGCTTCATTGACTCCTCTAATATGCAAGTCAGAGAAATTCCAATTGCTTGCCATGTGTCCTATGACTCCAACAGTCAGGATTGTTATCACGATTTTACATATCGTGAGTTCAAACCTCTTTCCTTTGGATTTCTCGATCTGCGAAACTCCAAAATGAAACCTTTGTCGTGCTTTGACTGTTTTCCTCCTTCTGAGCTTACACTGCTGATATTTCCATTATCACTACACTATTGATCATGTTGATCTTCACCATCAATGACAAATACACATACTCTGCCTCTGTCTAAAAACATGACAACAATATCCCCCTTTGGCATTGATGGAAATCCCTTGAAAAACATGCAACTATACCAATGTAGCATCCTTGAAATTTACCACACTTTCTCCCCCTTTGACATCAATGTCAAAGAAGAAACATGCTCCCCCTGAGCTGTTGCGGTACATACTCCCCCTGTCAACTATGAGCAACTTAGAAATACAATAGATATTCAATAAGTACTCCCCCTGATTAGGTGAATAGATTAGAAGAAAGAAGTTATAACCCCAACTTTTGACGAAGATATCCAAAAGGGGTCACTACTAAGGGTTTAGTAAATATATCAGCTATATGTTATGTGGAAGGAATATAATTCACTTGAATAATTCTGTTTGTAACTTGTTCTCTTAGAAAATGGTATTTTATTGGTATGTGCTTAGATTTTGAATGAAGTACATGATTCTTAGAGAGACTGATGGCACTGGTGTTATCACAGTGAAGTGGAATGGGATCGGTGTAAGTTACCTTCAAATTTGTAAGAGTTTGTATCATCCATAAAATTTGTGTGCAGCAAGTAGCAGCAGTAATGTATTATGCCTATGTAGTTGATAATGAAATGGATCCTTTCTTTTTACTAAGCCATGCTACTAATGAGTCACCCAAAAAGAATGCTCCTCCACTGGTGCTTTTTCTCTCATCAACACAGTTTGCCCAATCGGCATCTGAATAAGCAGTTAACTGAAAGTTCTGATTTTTGGGATACCACAAACCGTAATTCATTTTGCCTTTCAAGTACTTGAATATCCTTGTTACTGCTACTAGATGAATTTTTTTAGGAGCAGACTAATAGCGACCTACCATTCCAACAGCTTGCATTATATCAAGACGAGAAGTTGTGATGTACAGAAGATTGTCTATCATTGATCGGTATTTCTTTTGATCAACATCGAGTGACATATCATCTTTACTGAGCTTGAAACCAACCACCATAGGTGTACTAACAGGAGAGGAATCCTCCATCTGGAATTTCTTCAACATCTTTTTCAAATATTTTTCTTGAGAGATAAATATTCCTGCAGAACTCTGATTTACTTGTAAACCAAGAAAATATGGCAGTTCTCCTATCATGGACATCTCAAATTCTATTTGCATAGAGTTAGCAAACCAATGGATAGATGATTCATTAGTGTAGCCAAAAATAATATCATCTACATGTTGACAGGCGAAAATGAACGCTCGTCAACTGGAGGGGTGGATCTGGTCCGGGGTTGTCTAAATAACCCAAGCCATTTGGGATGATCCACTCCGACGGGTTTAGCAGCTCCGTTGGCCGATCTAAGTCCTAGGAAAACAAAATAAAAACTAAGCTAAGGAAACTAATCTATGTGAAAAAAGAAACTACAGCAAATTATATACAAATCTAAAACTATATATACAGTTTACTAACTAATATCATAAAACAATAATTCTACTTATTTAAATGTTCAGCTATCAACAAGATTAAATCTCAATTGCATATGTACAGTATTTACAAATTACATATTTTACATTGAAAACCTGCAAAAATCATTTGTGAACTGTCCTATGACAGCAAAGCTATTATTTTTTATTTTTAATATATTTTCTGTGAAAGAAGAGAAATAAAAACTAACTAAGCTAAGCAATTAAGATAACAATCTGTACTATAAAACTAAAATATATATCTATCTAAACTACTGAGAATTCTAGAATTTATTAACTATTAAATTGCAAATAACGAACTAACCTGAAGTAACGCTTCCTATTTGTCTTATGCTCAGTACTTGATTTAGTTGTTCGGTGGGAGGAAACCCGCACCAAATTCTCCACAGGCTTCTTGTAAATAGGAAGCAGCAATGCTCTTTGAATATGAATGACAGGACAAACAAAACATAAAACGACAGCAATCTTAAAGTTTACAAATCATCACATTTAGATAAATCCTTGTGCGAAGATCTGTACAGAACAGTTCATTTAATTAAGAAGATAAACCTTCTGTTAATTAAATTCAAACAGAGTGATTGTTTTACAAAAAATGAGATACATCAGATATGGACAAAATTTAAACCACAATGCATTAACTTGTAACAAGTCTTGATATCTAAAGTAGTCAATAACTTGATCACAAATTAAAATGCACAAAACTTGAACGAAAGTATGATAAATTGAAAGCTAAAGCTGTTACAAAAGATCCACTTCCATTCGAGTGTGTATCATCATAAATCCATAGTCTTTGTTCTCCCAACAGTGATGGGTTCATTACAAAAATTAATGAGTATATAAAGGCCACAGGGTAAAACATCCCTGTGGGAATTATCAAAAACTGTTTGGAAAAAATCTGGGAACAATCTCCCAAATCTCTATTTCTAACCAAAACTAACAACTTAAACTAAATCTATGTAATAAAAAACATGTTCTAAACTGCCACAGCATGTCCAATTTCCCATTGCAATTCATATGTACCTGAAGTGGACAAGAATAAACAAGTTTAGATAATGTTTTATTTGTAAAATTAACAAAAATCTAAATTTTATGACCAGCTACAGAACCTCACGATTCTGTAGCTGGTCATATTTACAAACAAAATCGTTTTAAATCAATCCAAATGATAACAGAAATACATTCGACCTATTAAACAAACCTTTAATTACTAATTCAAAACAAAGTGAATCATTCATGCCAAAGGTAACCAAATCTTTTATGCCAATTTGAAACAAATGAAATCGTGTTTAATTAACCGAATGGTAATAGGGATATATGCAATATGTCAAACAAATTTTTATTACCAATTCGAAGCAGACAAAATCGTTTTGACAATTCGAAACCAACGAAATCATTTTTTTGAATCAATTTCAATCGAAACAGACTATAATCGATTTAGCCAACAAATCTTTCATACTCATTCAACACAAACTCAATCGTTTATGTCAATTCAGAACTTAACAAAATCGTTGTTGAATCAAAACAAAACTAACAGAATCTTTTTTTAATTTAAAAATAACAGAACTATATCAAACCAATCTTTGATACTAATCCAACGCATACACAAACAACTATGCTAATTCAAAGCATGGAGCATCGTTTTTGAATCAAACCAAACAAAAATGAATCGAACTAACTCAGGGCCGACACAATCGTTATACTAATTCAAAAGAAATAAAATCGTATTAATCAAAGCATAGTTGTATTCGATTTTAGCAAACAAATCTTTTGTACATGATTCAAAACGAAGTCATTTTTGGTAATTTGGAAATAACATAATTGTTTTGAATCTATTCAAACTAATTTGGAGCAAACACAATCGGCTAACCAAATCATTCAAACATCGATGTTGAAATACATACCTGGGCTATAGTGAAATGATTCGGTCAAGATAACTTTGAGTTGACAAAGGCAGTTGCTACCTCAACATTTCTGAAGACAACTGAACCCGTAGTCTTTTGCTTCTTATCGTAAGCCCATAGCCTGTCATTTTCCTTTGAAAATACAGTAACCTGTTCCTCTAATGATTTAATTTTCGATTGCAACAGAGGAACATCCTTGTAGTAATGTTCAAGCCAATAATTGCATTGAGTACATGGTGGTTGATCGGGTCTTGGCATTACAGGTGAGGGTTCTTTCAAGTTATCAGGGGTTCCACTGTGAAGCTTAATTCCCAGGAAGTTAGGGTCATCCTTGAGGCACGGAGGTAGGTTGGAAACATAATCATAGGGTTCCACAGAACAGAGGCCATGAGAGTAAGGGTATTCCTCAGTCAAGAAACATTCAATCTCGGAGTCTGAATCCTCGCTCAAAACTATAGGCTTCTGGTCAATGCTTTGTTTGGGCTTGTTCCGAGCACATCTAGATATCCATCATGCATTCTTCTTTCCCTTACTATTGACACCAGTATCACCTTTGCCTTTCTTCCTTACAAGCCTCTTGATGGTCTTAGTATTGTCTTTAGCACACGGGTCGGCCATGGTATCAGGTAAGTAAATGTTGGTGTAGTTCAAGGGTTTGACAGGAGGTAGAAGGGTAGGAGGTGGCACGATAGGTTCAACCAGGGTTTCAGTGACCAAGGTTTTCACGCTTGTAGTCGTGAAAACGAAAATAAAAGGTAGGTGTGCGAATGCGCAAAATAATCATGTTGTTTCATTCAAAAGATTGCCATGAGAATCAAGGGTTCCAAAACACTTGCGTAGGCAGCTTATAAGGATAGGATAAAAATGCGAAATGGCTTCCAACAATGGTGACACACTGGTAGAAGCAGTTATCTCTGCCAAAAGAACAAATTCATATTATGATAATGAGAATAATTCTAACTCAAAAACAACCAGAAAATTGTTTAAACATCATTATTAATCAAATATTCTAGCAGTGCTTAAAGGATGAAAACTGATAACAGTCTTAAGACGAGCGAGCAATGATATTAAAGATAAAATCTCCAATATTGTTAATAGAGCCACTACTGCCAGCAGGCGTTCATAGCCTCAACATGGTTTCCATTTAACCCACTCTGATATCCATATCCTGCCAAGAAGTTCCAGATCAGAATAAAGGACATTTTAAGGTCAAGAGATTTCATACTTACGAATTTTCATATACCCGACATTGCTTCGCTGCTAGCGGGCCTGTTCAGTACCCCGGCGAAGTTGTCTTGGCATCATGCATGCATTTACCCACTGCCAGCAGACCTGTTCAGCATCCCAACAGGTTTACAAGCACTTCCCATAGCTCTTTTATGATTTAATTTATTTTTTTTTGATATATAATTGAGCGGGGTGACACTGAAAATTATGATATTTTAGACATATTTTTTACAGACCTTGAAAGAATTTTGAAAACTATCCTTCATTAAGATTCAGAGATAGTTTGTTTACAAAACCAACCTTCTAAGGCAGGGAGACATCTTCTAAGTCATTCCCTTAAGGAACAGGGACAGCGTAAGAAGATAATGGATGATCGTGACAGGCTTTACTCACAGATCAAAATCAGTTAACTTCTTTCAAACAACAGTCTTTGCTCAATCATGGTTGTAAATTACAAAAGTATATTATAATCGATGTTTAGACAATTTTTCAGCAGTCATTTCAGTGAAAGAATTTTCTATTTTCTTTGTCTAAACAGTTCAAAATGCAGGTATGTGTATTTCCAAAAACAAAAACTAATAAGCGCAAGGGGAAAAATCAAAACCCAAACAATAAAAAGAAAAGAAAACAAAAGAAAAATATTTACACAGTATACACAGGGTTGTCATCAAGCGAAATATCTTTTCAAAGCTTGGTCATTCACCGGATAGGTGTCTAGCTGTCCCTCTAGACTCTGTAATTGGAAAGAGTTGGGACACAATTTCTCAGCAATTAAAAACGGTCCAAGCCATAAGTTTTGAAACTTCGTGTGTTCTCCCTTTCCCTCGTGTGGTTTGTCCCATTTCAAGACAAGGTCACCTACTTCGAAGTTCCTATCAGGGGCAAAGTTGGCATCAAACTATCTTTTGACAACTAGTTGATGTTGATCTAACTTATGTTTAGCTTGAGCTCTTACCTCTTCTAGTTTTATTAAAGCGTTAATTCGGTTCTCCAAAGGGGGACAGTCTTGTTCTCGTATCTTCTGTGATAGTTGTAGCAAGGGAAGAAGAATGTGTGGTGGAAAAATTTCTTCTCTGCCATAGACAAGAAAGAAGGGAGAGTTACCTACAGCAGTCTTTGGTGTTACCCTATCAACCCAGATTGCGTTTAACAGTGCATTATTCCAGTTTTTGTGATTTTCAGATACCGTTCTCTTGATGATTTTAATCAGATTCTTATTTGTTGATTCTACCAATCCATTGCCCTGAGGGTAGTAGCTGGCAGAATACTTCAATTTAATTCCTTTTTCTAGAGTGAACTCGCTCACTTCAAGAGACAAAAAATAAGAAGCATTATCGAATACTAAACAGTCAAGGATACCAAAACGAGTAATAATATTTGAATTTAAAAAGGCAATTACCTGACTGGTATTCACAGTTCTTAATGTGGCAGCTTCAGACCACCTAGTGAAGTAATGTGTGGCTGATATGATAAACTTATGTTGCTGTGAGGATGGCGGATTGATTGGACCTATAATATCAAGGCCCCACTGCTAAAAAGGGGAGTCTACTGAAATGGGTTGCAAAGGAAAGGCTGGTTTCTATATCCGTCTGGATGCTTTTTGACAAATAATAAACTTGCGGAACAAGGCATGGGTGTCTCTAAAAAGTGTGGGCCAGTAATAACCGGCTCTCAGAACTTTATGGGCAGTGGTGTCACCACCAAAATGCCCACCAGCTTCTCCTACATGCAATTCTAGTAAGACTTTTTATGCTTCGTCTTTCTCAAGACAGCGCATTAGTACTCCATAAAAATTTTGACGAAACAGAATACCATTAATCAAATGAAAGGAGGCAGATTTTAATCTTAATGCTCTTCTTTTAGTGGGATCTAGGTGACGGGGGGCTGACCCATGTTCAAGGCAGAATTTTATATCGTCATACCATGGACTGACAGAGTTTTGTTCACATCAGATTGCATTTTGATTGTGTTGTCCTAGGTTTGACATATCGTTTTCTTCTTTCTTTCTCATTGCTGAGTCAGCAACTAACTTGCACAGCCCTTGGCCTCTCACTATTTGAGCTGGGGTGATTTCTATGTCGTACTCCTGCAAGGAAGTCACCCAGTTCGCCCTCTTTTTGCCTAATTCTTTCTGCACTAACAGATTCCTGACGGCTGGGTAAGGGACAATAATTTTCGTCCTAGATTTCAAAATATAGGATCAGAAGTGCTTGACTGCTTTAAAAACAGCGTATGCTTGCTAATCTATTTTTGGGTAATTAAGTTCCGCACCTTTGAAAGCAGAGCTCATAAAGGCAATGGGTACTTCATTGTTTTCAGCGTTCTTTTGAGTTGGGACGACAGCATAGGAACGGTCAAACGCAAATGTGTAGAGCGTGAAGTCTTGCAAAAAGTCAGGGCTCATGAGAGAAGGATCATCTATTATGGCCTTTTTTATTGAATTGAAAGCTTGATTTTCTAAGGGTCCCCGATGATATTGTGCGTCTTTCTTAATTAAATTCTGTAAATGTCTCACCATCTCGGAGAAACTGGGAACGAATCTCCTAACGAAGTTTATCTGGCCTTAGAAAGACTGCATAGACTTTTTGGATGAGGGAGGGGGGAGTTTCGAGATGACTTGAGTCCTTTCAGGGTCGATAATCATCCCTTTGATTGACACAATAAATCCTAAGAGTTTACCCTATTCTACCGTGAAGATAGATTTTTTAGGATTCAAGGAGATGCCATATTTATGACATCGTTGTAGAATGGCTCTTAAATGAGCTAGATGATCAGTTTTTTTTTTTGGAAAACACAGTAATGTCATCTAAGTAAACTACGAAGGATTTATTTATCAAGCCTCGGAAAGCAATGTCCATCGCTCTCTGGAAAGTGGCACCGACATTAATCAGTCCAAAGGGCATTTTCCTGTAAGTGTAGGTGCCCCATGGAGTGTGGAAGGTAGTTTTAAGTTGGTCTGGAGGAGACATGAGGACTTGGTTGTACCCTAAAAAACCATCCAATAAGGAAAGTCTTTCAGAACCAGATACATGTTGAAGTATATGTTCCATGGGTGGGACAGGGTAGTTATCTTTATTAAACGCTTTATTAAGGTTTCGGAAATCGATGCATAGTCGGATTTCCCCACTTTTCTTCCAGACAGGGACAAGGTTAGAAACCCATTGTGTGTGCCTAACTGGGAAAATTATCTTAGCATTTAGGAGTTTATTTAATTCTTTTTTGACGGTCGGTTTGAGCTTAGGGTGCATTTTTCTTAACTTTTGTTGAAAGGGTAAGGTTTGGGGTTTCATAGGAATGACGTGTTGTATGATGTTAGGGTCAAAAGTTTTAAGGTCATCATACGTCCATGCAAAAACATCTTTAAATTCCTTAAACAATTTAACAAATGCAGATTTTTCTTGTTCAAAACACCCCACCCCTAAATTAATGCACTGTGGATTGTCATTAGTTCCCAAGTTTACTTTTTCATACGATAGAGAGGGACTATTGGTTTTACTGTTGACCGATTTTTTGAATTTATCTTGAAGATCGTAAATTTTTTCTAATCTAACTACAGATTTAGGGATCGAATTTACCATGTCCAATGAAGATTCAGGAGATCTCAGATCTGGTATTACTGTGAAATCGCGCAAATTGTCGTCATGAGTGCATTCGTCGATCACCGTGCCTTGGAAAGTTTCTTCCATATGCAGGAAGCTAATAATCTATTGATCATCGTCGAAGACTCTCCAATTCGTGATGTTGTCAGGAACGGATGGCCTGAACAACAGTTCAATGGAGAATGCATTCGGGGATAAGACTTCTGCAGGAAAGAGTTTGGAAGCTATGTTAGCTAATAGATCAGCTTCAGAGTTATTCAATCTAGGAATAGAATTTATATTGAAAGAAGAAAAATTATTCATTAAATTCCATACCTTGGATTGGTATCTTTTAAGGTGCGGAGATAGACAATGGATAGAATCTCTTACCTGTCTAACCACGATTTCCGAATCGCCAAGGACAGTCAGATTTTGAATGTTCATATCTAAAGATTTTCTGAAGCCCTGCAGTAAAGCCTCATATTCTATTGTATTATTAGTACATTCAAATTCTAGCCTACATGCAATCAGGGTTTTGTAAACCTGAGGGATCAATAATAACGCAACCCATACCAGCTCCTTCCTTGGACTTTGACCCATCAAAGTAAAGAGACCAAATTTGATTTTTATCGGGTGCATGAGACCATTGTGTAGAATCTGTTGGCTGCACATATGCTACAATCTCGGACTGTTTTTCTGGGTTGGTGATAGCTGAAGTCTCGGCCATGAAATTGCCAAAAAAGGTATCCATCCCTTGTATTTCGGGTGAATCAGCAGAAGGTGTAAATGGTTCATTGGGATCATTTAAATCTGTGACCGTGAACTTAAGGTAGCGTTCGCGATTTACCTTGATTTTGTTGGGCTTGTTGTTCTCGGGCAACCACGGGTGAGACCAATCTGTCGTGAAATAGCCGTGTAGCTGCTCCAAACAGTCTCTGATCAAAAACAAACCATAAACTTCTAGGATATCCACAACAATAATATCAATCACTTGATGAACTTTGGGGTTAGACGATAATCTTATAAGCACATTCCTTAATTCACCTATGACTTTAACATTAGTTCGATCAAGTTGGATGATTTTTAAAGTGGATGGTTCAACTTCAGCGTTAATCTTCTAACATACAGACCATGGCATTACATTGGATGACTCTCCTGAATCTACCATACAATTGTGCATGTTCCTATTAAAGATTTCGAAAGTTAACAAAAATGGAGGTACATTTCTACGAGTACTAAGGGTGGGAGCTTGTGACTTTTTACTCGCAATATCTAAAGCTAATTTATCTACATTTGTTACATTATTTACAGGAAGGCTTCCTTTCTCGTGAGGATCAGGATTATTCTTAGCGGAAGTCTTCTGAGGAACTTTGTTCTAAACAACCTTGTTATTGTTTGAATTACCATTTTTGCTATTCTCTGCGATATTCTGTAACATTTTTTGTAGCAAAAACGGAAATTTTAATAATTCATAAACAGAAATGTTAGCCCTTAAATTTTTTAGATATTCAACTAAATCATAATCTAAGTTGGGGTTTATATGACTCTATTTAGTTTCAGCTGGCTTAGATGGTTTTGGAGGCAAAGTCATAGTGTTTTCGGAAGAAGGTTTGTTTGTTGTCTTACTCCTAGTAATGTAGGGATGTACCGTCTCGAAATTAGCTTGAAAAATCCAGAAGTGACCAAAAATGTTCGGAGAAAATTCTTCTTCTTCAACTGTCTCTTGTTCAACTACCTCTTCAGGAATCTGAGGAGGCATCAAGTTATCATGGGCTTCTAGAATTTTTTGAAGGGCGAATTGCATACTTTCTAGATTTACGCCCTCGGTATTTGGATTAGGTCGGTTGGTGGGAAAAGGCTTCCTGAACGGGGGTTTGTAGGGCCCTTTGCTCGAAGAATCTTCTTCAGCCATCCTTTTTAAATCTATAACTTGATTTGATAGTTTTTGAATGACTTTAGTTAGGTTTTCTAAATCCGAGCTTTCAGGTTGTGTTTTATTTTGAACAGGTCTAGGGAGGATTTCTATCTTCTTTTTAGAAAATGAACTAGTCTCGGTTTCGTTGCTAGTAGTGTCTTTTAAACTAAGGATGTCTTTTTCAATCCGGCTAGCCTCTTCAAAGGCCTCTAATAATGTGGCTTTCTTAGATTGTTTTACCCAAATGGCTATAATTTGATGCAAGGCTTGAGTATAGTATGCTACTGTTTGCACTCTTTTCGTCGCTGTGTGAACAAAAAGTGAGTGCTTACATGCCTAGTTGGGCTCTTCTAGTCATGACAGCTGTATGGTAAAAGGTTAGAAAGAAAACAATAAAGCTATTAACAAGAACTAAACAAAAACTAAATGAAACTATGAGCATAGAAATAAAAATAAAGAACAAATGACAATGGACCAATATCACCAATGTATA
>ML831033.1:0-12832 GCA_009831015.1 Picea engelmannii | reverse complement strand
CCTTCTAGAAGATTCCTTCTAGAAGGATCGAGAACTTATCGTTTTCTCCATTAAGAATCATTTCCGCACCCTGACCTTTAACACAGTGCGGAAGGTCCGCAGTCAGACTGAATGCAGCCTGCGGAAACAAAGTACTTCCGCAATGCAATATATGTGCAGCCTGCGTACTGTCTCCAAAAGAGTGATTTTGAGAAACTGACAAGTGTAACTTTCTTCATGAAAATGATCTTAAAGAAGAGCTAGATCTTCTATCACCATGTCATTATCATGTCATCATCTTGATAACCAAAAATGAGGATAACAGTGTGGCGAGATAATTTTCTATTATAATATCTTCGGCTGGGTGTGAAGATCAACCCTACAGTTGGGTGCATAGGGAGGAGAGAGGAGAAGAGAAAGAAAGAGATATCTCCAAGCTAAGAGTGTAGATATAACTATATGCTTTCACCTAATATACTATAAACTACAGTTTTGTGGACGTATCCCTAGGGAGAGGGTGAACCACGTATATCTTTTTGTTGTGTGTGATTGATGTTATGTTCTTATGATCTCTAATATACTATCAATGCAATATTTTGTTAGATCTAAGATATAGTTCGCGCAGTAAGCTTAAGGAGGATAAAGAATAACTAGATCTGTGAGAGTGTTTCCCTGGATCCACTTTGCATTTCCTCTGGTTGTAGGCACCTGTGTCCTACAACCCCCTATAGTTACTTCGGGTGAGACTGCATCTGCTTAGTAGGTGTTTCCAAAAGAGCCAGTAGTTAGGGCTTGTTGGTGCACTCTTAGAACTGAACCTTGGGTCTGCCCCTGAGCCAACAAATGGTTTCATTGTCAGGATCGAGATATTCTTGAGGGAATATCAAAGTGGTTTCCATCAATGACAGAGATTCAGAAGTGGATAGAAGAACAAGAGAAGGACTTCATTGAAGCTTAGAATAATAACCCTAATCTTAATACAGAGGATTGGTTGGGAAGGTATGTCTTTACTGATACACATGAGATTTTCTATGGAGGAATTCATCAGAAGCTATATGAGTGGCTAGCCAGATTAGCAGATACCCAAATCAAAATCATACTCAGACCACCTGTGGTTTGGATGTCGGCACTGATCAAGAAGGTTAAGATATTTGATAATGTCATGTCAATAGCAGTGGATCATTGATTTGATAGTACCATTGGAGGGTACATTACTGAGTTTGTTATTGATGTAGTAGAATCATATAGCCAAGAAGAGAGATATTTATTTAAGGGATCGAGAGGAAAATTTTTACACTTCTTGAAGTTGAAGATCAAGATGATATTGCATGAGAAGAACATCTTGAAGATATAGTAGTGGTTCAGATCGAAAAATATAATGTTCAAGAATTCAGACAGCAACAACGACACAGAGGTCAAACACACATGCAGTGGGAGAACCTTCAGAGAAGTTCCTCTGGTGAACTTGTTTTAGCAGAATCATGAACCACCAGCACAGGAAGAAGGGTTCTATAGTGGAAAATAATCAGAGTTAGTGAACAAGGTACATTCAAAGTTTGCTAGGGTAGGAGAAGGGAAGATTGAAAAAACTCACCGAGAAGAGTCAGAAACTTCAGGAATTGCGCAGACTGTTGAAGTAAGTACTATTACGCCTCATGTTGTTTTAACAACATTAAGTAACCAGATTAACCTAAGTTATCAAAGCACTCAGAGCACTGGTACAAGTGGTTCAGTGCATACTCAGTCAGGAACCCTAGGAAGATCTATGGTAGATGAGATGAGGTTGCCCACATTTAGGGGACATGGATCTAAAGATCCTAATCATCATTGGTTCTTATGAAAAGTTGTATGGAGTATTAAGAATTTCATTGACAAAGTTGTTAAGAGAGCTCAGTTTAGTACTACCCTGAGAGACCGTGAACTGATTTGGTACATGAAGTTCATCCAAGGAGTTGTATAGCCGAAACCGTTGAATGAGATCAAGAACGCGTTGATTGTAGAATTCAGGAAACCTAAGGTGAAGTCGCGGTGCATCACAGAGTTTAAATAAATCAAGCAGAGAGTAGATGAACCTGTTTGGGAGTTTGATTAGAGATTTAAGACCCTGACGGACCATTTGAGTTTTCAAATTCCAGATGAACAAAATAAAGAATGGTTCATTGTTGCCCTCTTACCACACATCAGAGTCCCTCTGATGCAACAGAATATCGCTTCGCAAGATGAGGCATTGGAGATTGCTATGAAACTAGAATCAGCCCCTATGGAAGAGTCCATCTTAGGTATGAGTCAAATCTTGAGTCAACTAACTAACTTATCAGTGCAGGTCGAAGATATGAAGAAAGATAAGGGAAAGGATAAAAGAGGAGATATTTGGTGTATCAAATGCAAATTAGAAGGTCATGACCAAGATCGTTGTCCTCTATTTCATGAGTACTTGGCTTCAGGAGCCCCGAGCCCTTTGAAGTAGGTTACTCTACCTTAGTGCAAGGTATGTAGAAATAGACATCGCCCTAGAGAATGCTATTACATGCAAATATATGTCCAGACACCTACCAACCTTTATTGGACATTCTGTAAATCTGTGCGGCATGATAATAAATATTGTAGGTCTTATGACCTCTTGCATGAAAGATCAAGAGACACATATATAATTCAAGGTGAAGTACAGCAAGAAGGAAATAGTACATAGTTTAACTCTCTAGGAAGAGGAAACTTCAACCCTAGTGGCAGATTCAAAGGAAGAGTATGAGGAGAAGGCATGGGCCAAGGTCAAGGTCAGATCATTTGTTATAACTGCACACAGCCAGGTCACTTGGCAAGGGACTGTCAGAAGCCTTGTACCACTTGTAGTTACTGCAACTCATTTGAACATGTCATAGAAGATTGTCCTACGATGTTAGCCAAACTTTAGGAGAGACAAGGAGGGAACCAACAAGTACAACTAATCTTAGTGGAACCTCGTGGAGTGGATCCCAGATTCGTTGTTATCACTAGAGGAGACTCTGCTACAAGAGAAGACAGGGTGACTCCGGGGAAGACTATAGAAGAATCAAAAGTTAGAAGAACTATAGAGAAGACACAAGAGTTTGATGCAAAGAAAGAGAAGAAGACATTTGAAGAGGCAAGAAAAGAGTTTGGAAGAGATCAGGCTTTTTCATCAAAGGCACAAATAGAAGTGAGAGAATGTGGAATGCCCCTGGCCTTTGATTAGTCTACTTCGCTCGGAGAAGGAAAAGAGGTAAGAAGACTTATGGAATTCTTATGTACTTTCATTGATTTCATTAAGGATAAAAAATCCATACAAGAACTACAAAATTTGATCAGACAGTATGAGATAGGAAGGATAGATCCTCTATTGAATAAAGCAGTACATCAACTATCCAAAAAGAGAAGTACAAATAAGGAACTACACCTTAATGCCCAAATTGGAGATTATGATATAGATTATGTGGTCCTCGACTTAGGGTCGGAGTTCAATGTTATGACAAGCAGACCTGGGCACTGATGGGAAAACCTAAGTTGATATACTCCCCTATCAGGCTTAGGATAGCTAATCAGTAGGAAGTAATCCCCTTTGGTAGGTTGGAGCATGTCCCTGTGGACATCGGTGGGGTAAGAACATTTGTGGACCTCGAGGTGATTGAGATAGTTGATGATAGTTGTCCTTATCCTGTGTTGTTAGGAATTGATTGGGCTTTCAAAAATTCCATTGTTGTTGACTTAAAGAAAATGAGAATGACATTTGAAGGTAATGGCCTTAGGTTCATTGCACCTCTGGATCCTGATGAAGGTTGAAGATACACAGAACTCATCAGAGAGGAAGACTATGCATATGAGCTAGAGAATATATATAAATTGATAACAAGATTACATTAACCCTATAGTAGATGGGAATTTAAGTTGGAAAAGTGACAGCACATGCTCATCAGACTCAGAAGAAGCACTAGAGAACTGGCAGAACAAAATGTATGAATTTTCTACGCAGAGATGTGCCAGATTGACCAGGGAAGTTTGCTGGATTGGCACAGAAGTAAGCAACTTGCCCACATTTGATGGTTTAAATCACTTAGAAACGTTCTTACTAGAATTTGAAGAAGTTGTACCAGTACAACAAAGATTGTTGGCACTAGATGAGGCTTTGAAATCTACTCCAGCAACATGGTGGGAGACACATAAAAGGAACATCGCGGACTAGATGCAATGTCGCACTTTGATGACAACGCAACTTTTAGACAACATTGAAGGATGTGAAGTTTGATACACAGGTCAAATATGTCTGAAGGACCATGGGCGGGGTTGTGAGGAGGCCTGGAGCAGCATTCCTCGAGAGCATTGGGTGCATAAGTTCATCAATACTCTAGACACAACACCTATCAATTGGTAGCTTCAAACAGAACTGCGCCTCACCACTTCAGATTGGTACGGTATGACTCAGAACTTTGTAGCTACATTTTTATTTGAAATTTAGTATCCCACGGTGGATCAAGCTTTACATATTGTCAAACAGGAAATATTTGAGGAGGCACCTAGCCTCCCTGTGAAGAAAGAAGAGGATGAATAGACTGCACCTCTTTAGAAACTGCAAGGATGTTACAATATCAATGGTGATGAAGACGATGATCCTAGGAATGTGTACATCTCATAAACAAAAGGACAAAGAGACGTAGAAGGACCAAAAGTCGAACTACCTTTCATTGGACAGTCGATCAAAATCAATAAAGTTAATATTGGAACAGAGCAAGCACCTAAGCTTGCTAATGTTGGAATGCCACCATTGATAAGATCACAGAATTACTGCATGAATATCAGGACTTGTTCCCAACCAAGTTCACTAATATAAAGGGCATAAAAGGGCCCATGGGAGAGATGAATATCCCCTTGAAACCAGATGTAAGGCTGGTCAAGTAGAGACCCTACAAATTGAATCCCAAATATAAGGAGAACGGGAAGATTGAATTAGACAAAATGTTGGAAGCAGGAATCATAGAAACTATTGAATATTTAGAGTGGATTATCCCTATGGTGGTCCAAGAAAATAAGACAGGAGAGATCATGATCTGTGTAGACCTTGAGAAGTTGAATGATGTCTGTTTGCATGACCCATTCCCTACAGCCTTCATAGATGAGGTTCTAGATAATGTGGGAGGACAGAAGGTATATTCCTTTACAGATGGATTTTCAGGTTATCACTAGATCAGGATTGCCAAGGAAGATTGTCATAAGACCACATTTGCAATAGAATGGGGTTCTTACCAGTACACAGTGATGCCTTTTGGATTGAAGAATGCACCAGCCATCTTTTTCAGCATGGTGGTCAAAGCATTCAAGGAGTTTTTACATAAATCTTTGGAAGCATATTTTGATGATTGGACTGTTTTTAGCCTACTGCAGAATCATATTTAATGTTTAAGACTAATATTGGATAAGTGCAAGCAATGTCAGATTTCCCTAAATCTAAAGAAGTGCATCTTCTTTTCACCCTTTGGAGTGTTGTTGGGCCATATTGTGTGTAAGCAGGGGTTATTGGTAAATCCATCCAAGATTTCCATCATTGTTGATCTGCCCCCTCCTACTTTAGTCGGACAGATATGCACTACGCTGGGACATATTGGATACTACATGAAGTTCATTAAGGGCTATGCACAGATTACAACACCCATGGAGAAGCTTCTGAAGAAAGATTGTCAGTTTCAATGGACAGAAGAATGTCAGTAGAGCTTCAACATACTGAAACGGAAAATGGTTACTACGTCTATTTTGGTTTTCCCAGATTGGAGCAAGGAATTTCACGTACATATCGATGCTTCATCTATTGCACTAGGAGCAGCATTAGCACAACCAGGAGCAGGAGATATTGACCATTCGTTAGCCTTTGCTAGCAGGAAGCTATCTACAGTTTAGATAAACTACACTACCACTGAGAGAGAAGGTTTAGCCATGGTGTATGTGTTGCAGAAGTTTCGACACTAGTTTTTGGGAGGACATTTTAATATGTTCATTGATCACTCTACGTTGAAATATCTAGTCAACAAGCGAGTGTTGGGGGGAAGAATTTGCATATGGATATTGTTATTCCAGGAATATGATTTTGAGATTGTGGTCAAGACAGGGAGAATGAACAAGGGACCTGACCACTTGTCTAGGTTGGATCATGGAGAGGACCCTACTAGTTTGGAGGATACACTACCAGATGCAAAGTTGTTGGCCATCAGAAGGGTTGATGACCACTTCGTCGAGATAGTCCAGTTCCTGTCAACAGGAATGGAACCTAGTGAATATGCAATCCTCCAAAAGAAATAGATGGTAGTGTGTGCTACATATTTTTCACTTATAGCCAGACAGCTATACAGGATGGGACCTGATGAGATCCTGAGGAGATGCATTATGGAGGGGAAAAAACCAGTGATTTTGGCAGAAGCACATGAAGGAATTGCAGGAGGACACTACGCAGGGAAAGAAACATCGCAGAAGGTTCTTAGATTTGGCCTCTGGTGGCCTACTTTACGTAAAGATGCCAAGGAATAATATAAATCATGCGATGTATGCCAAAGAGTTGGGAATCCTTCCTGAAGAGATAAGATTCCTTTAGCACCACAACTGACTTTGCAGTCATTTGAGAAATGGGCAATTGATTTCGTGGGACCTATAAACCCACCAAGGAAGCGCACAGGAGCTAGATACATCATCACTGCGATAGAGTATTTGACAAGATGGGCAGAAGCAATATAAGTTAAGGACTATAGTGAAACTACAGCTGGGTGATTTATATTTGAGGATATCATAACCAGGTTTGGATGCCCGAAGACCCTGATGAGTGATCAAGGCACACACTTTATTAATAAGACTATTGAAGCTTTGACTCAGGAATTTGAAGTCCTCCATCAGAAGAGTACTCCTTACCATCCACAAGTGAACGGGACAGTCGAATCTTTCAACAAGATATTGGAGATAGCGTTGATGAGGATTTGTAGTGTGAACAGGGATGACTGGGACTTGAGAGTATCAGCAGTGCTATGGACCTATAGAAATACTTGCAAGAAGCTAACAATGTAGACTCCCTTCAAGTTGGTGTATAGTCTAGAAGCAATTGTCCCTATCAAATATTTGGTTCCTAGTCTCAGAATTGAAGCATTCACAAATATGGATGACACTGGCGATGTTCAAGAGAGGCTTTCACAGTTGGTAGAATTAGAAGAAGATCGATTTATTGCAGGATTCCATCAGCAGGTACATCAGGAACGAGAAAAGGCCTATCATGATAGGCACATCAATAAAAAAGCCTTCAAGCAAGGAGATCTGGTATTGGTATACGAAAGCAAGTTCATGAAGCATCCAGGGAAGTTCAAGACACATTGGCTTGGGTCATATGAGGTTTCTTACGTTACAAATGGAGGAGTTGTGCAGTTGAAGACTTTGAATGGAGAATGGAAGAAAGGTTTGGTGAATGGGAGCCGGTTGAAATTGTACTATGACAACCAGTTTCCCCGCAACTCCCAGTAGAAGCATGAGAAAAAGGGTCTAGGTACAAGGTGCAGTTAACACTAGGTGCTAGACACAAAAAAGACAGTCTGCATAAGGAAAGAAGGGTGGGACAGAGCAGAAAGCACAGGCTGCCCCACGCAGTCTGAAGATGATGAAAAATAGAAGGTTCAAACCTAAAATGCCTCGGGACGAGTCACATGTGAGTGTTGGGGGGCTATTGGCCCTTGGTTATGGAAGGTTGCAAAGATTAAGGAAAGAAGCGCGAAGTGCAAACTATGCGGAAGACAAGTTGACTGAGATTGGGTCGAAGTGACCAAAAGAGCAGAAAAGAAAGAGCAAAGTAAGAGAAAGAAAGTCGTTGGACGGGGAGATCAAGGAAGACATATTAGCAAGGAAGATGGATCATGAATGACTCAGCAAGCGGAAAAATCCACCAATGGATGATTTGGAACACCTCCCAAGAAATAAGGAAAGACAAGTTGGTGAAGCCTTGAAAATGCGGGTCAAGTTGACCTAGGGTTTTAGACACCTTGGGTTTTGGTATTTAGGGTTTTGACACCTAAGTTTCGGTCTAAGGTTGTCCGAGAGTCATTCTAATGTATAAATAAAGGTCAAGAGGACCTGGGATAGGGTCGATTATGGGTTGATGAATGATTGTTGTTATTTTTGAGAGAGAATTATCGTGTGGCCAAAGAAGTTTCTGTTGTAATATCTTCAGCTGGGTGCGAAGATCAACCCTGCAACTGAATGAGCATGGAGGGGAGGGGAGAAGAGAAAGAAAGAGAGATCTGCAAGCTAAGAGTGCAGATGGAACTGTATGCTTTCATCTAATATACTATAAAGCGCAATTTTGTGGACATAGCCCTAGGGAGAGGGTGAACCACATATATCTTATTGTTGTGTGTGATTGATGTTGTGTTCTTCTGATCTCTGATATACTATCAATGCAATATTGTGTTAATCTGAGATATAGTTCGCGTAGTAAGTTTAAGGAGGACAAAGAATAACTAGATCTATCAGAGTGTTTTCCTGGATCCACTTTGCATTTCATCTGGTTGTAGACACATGTGTCCTTCAACCCCCTATAGCTACTTCGGGTGATACTTCATCTCAATAGCATGTGTTGTCGAAAGGGCCAGTAGTTAGGGCTTGTTGGTGCACTATTAGAACTGAACTTTGGGTATACCCCTGAGACAACACTGCTAAATGAGCCATCATCTGTCAAAGTGTTACAAAATATGTTAGAAATATGTAACGTATGTGTAGAGGGAACGCTAGAGAAGAAAACTATTAATCACTTGGATACAAGAAGGAGGACAAGTAGAGAGTTCAAACCGAATGCCAACATTGGAGATTTCAACATGGGAGATGTTATACTGGACTTAGGCTCTGAAGTCAACGTTGTAACATACCCAGCCACCCGCAAGTTGGGGCATGCTACTTTCAAGCCCACCCTTGGACTTATTTCTCTTACCGATACCTTCTTTAATTAATAAGAACACATAAGATATAAGATTTAGCAACATGCACAACAATATCCTGCAAGCATGCATAATCTAAGATTTAGTTAAACGATAATTTAAAATACACAACGGAATACATTCATACATAGATAATAATATCACCATAGAGAGAACTTATCTTTATAAAATGGCGACACCAACTAGCTATAGACCAAGGATGTTCCACCCAACCATAGACACCACTGTTCCAAATCTCAACAGCAATGTCACCCCTGAGCCAGAGCTATGAATCCATAAGGATGGTTCCAGAGTGTACTTGGTTTCCCAAATCAGTTAGCTCTCAAGCTCTCACAGGTTTCCCAACACCCACAACAATCCAAGTACCCAGCTCTCTTCCACCCAGCTTGTACCACCCCAAGATAACAGACCTCCACCCCTCTCTGTCGTGCAGTCCCTCAAGCAGTCCTTCCCCTTTTTCCAGGGCCTCCAGCACAGCTGGTCCAGAATCTCAATGTTGTAACTCCCAGAACTCGCAGTTGTGAGTAAAACAGGGCATAGGCCAACGCATCTCAGACATGCAGGCCCCAGGTCATCATTGGATTGCACCAGTGACCATTATAGTTAACTATCCCGTGGTTAATATTCAGCAGTTTGGTTCCCTTTCCCAAGTCTATATGCAGATGAGGATCAATAAATGAATGGGTAAGTGGGTGCATGAAAGTGAGTGATGGAAATGAATGAACGTGCAGGAAAATCAGCGAACAAGACATCAGTCGAACCCCCCCCCCATCAGACCAAAGGAGGGTTTAAGTAACTTCATGTGGGATCAAGAACCTCCTGGCCTTCCCCAAGAAGCTCACATAATCGATCCCCTCCCTTAGGAAAAAAGGGTAATTAACATAGGAATAAACACGTATCCCCTCAAGCCCCCCTCTCTTGTGGAATCATAGCCCCCTATAACTCTAGTCCTTGTTCGTCTAGTAGCCAACCATGTATTTATTATTAATAATGATATAAAACATTACATGTATTGGGCACACTAGCCTTTTAATAATTGTTTGGGTATGCTGGCCTCTCAGCATTGTAACAATACATTATTTAAAATGGGGGTTCAAAACCTAGGGTGTTACATCCCCTCCCCCTTATTTTGGAACTATCCTCAGTGCATACACAAAATAGAGATAAAAATCTCAAATTTATTCAAAAAATTGCGGGTACTCTGCCCGCATGGCATCTTCATGCTCCCTGGTGGCATCTTCAGGACCGTAGCAAGTCCACTGAAATTTTACCAGCTCTATAACTCGATTCTGGAGCATTTTTACCTTTCTGTCCAATACCCGTACTAGATGAACCTGAAAGTATCCCTCCGTCTCTACCTGAATCAGTTGCCAATCAATAACATGGTTAGGGTCATGTACATATTTCTTTAGTAAAGATACATGAAATACATTATGCACATTCATCGAAGCAGGAAATGAAAGCATGTATGCAAGTAGCCCTATTATGTCCAATATTTCAAATGGACCACAGAATCTGGCTGCCAACTTTGTACAACTACCCAATTTCAAAGAGATTTTCTTGGGATTCACTTTCAAAAGTACATGCTCCCCTACTTTAAATTCTCTAGTTGTCTTGTTCTTGTCTGCATAAAATTTCTGTCAATCCTGAGCTGCCTTTAAATTCTGCTTGATCTTAACCACCTGATCTTCCATATCCTTGAGCAACTTTGGCCCAAGTACCACTCTATCTGTTGGGTTGTCCCATATTACTGGAGTATCGCATTTCCTACCATACAAGGCTTCAAATGGGCTCATTCTTAATGAAGCTTGATACCCATTATTATATGAAAACTCAACCAAGTGTAAGTAATCTTCCAACTTAGATGGCTTATCCATCACATACATTCTCAACATGTCTTCAATTATTCGATTGACTCTCTTTGTTTTCCCATATGTCTAGGGATGATATGATGTGCTAAAGTTTAGATTTGTGCCAAATCCTTTAAACAAGCCCCTCCATAAATTGTAGTTAAACTTTGTATCTCTGTCCGAGACAATTGTCCTAGGTATCCCATGCAACCTAGCAATTTTCTTCATGAAAATTTCTGCAATATTAGTTGTTGTATGTGTTGTCTTCACAGGCAAAAAATGAGCATCCTTTGTTAATTTCTCAACCACCACCATGATTGAATCATGTTGCTTATTCATTCTGATTATATTGTGATGAAATCCATGGTGATCACTTCCCATTTCTTCTCTGGAATTGACAATGGCTGCAGCAAACCCACTAGGTGTCTATGCTCAGCCTTCACCTTCTGACATTCATATATAAAGCAATGTAATCGGCAACATCCTTCTTCATTCCTGGCCAAAAGAACTAGCTTCTTACTGCTGTAATTGTTTTCTGGTAATCGAGATGTCCAACATAAGGAGCATCATACATTTCCTTCAATACCAAATTCCTCAGTTCCCCGGAACTAGGAACATAGATTCTATTTTCATGCATGAGTAATTTGTCTTCCTTTATCTCATACTCCTTTATTTTTTGTTGTACATATCCTTGATGTAAGCTTTCCTTTACCTATAGGTAATGCTGGTATATAACAAGACCACCTAAAATTATTCTCTTCAATTCTGACTGATGCATACTGACAGCAGTAGCATGCATGATATGCACTCTTCTACTAAGTGCATTGACAAATTTATTCTCCTTTCCCTTGATATGCTTGATATCAAGTCATATTCACTTAAAAATTCCAGCCATCTTGTTTGTCTCGCATTCAATGTTAGTTGTTCAAAAAGATACTTCAGGCCAATGTGGTCTGTCCTTAATTCAAATTTCTTCCCCATGAGATAATGACTCCACATCCTCAAGGCGTGAACAATGGAAACAAGTTCCAAGTCATGCGTGGCATAGTTCCTGTCATGTTCCTTAAGATTTTTGGACTCGTATTCAATGACATGTCCATTTTGCATGAGGACTCCCCCCAGTCCTTCCTTACATGTGTCTGTACATACCACAAAAATTTCATTTGGGTCAGCAATCTTTAACACGGGTGCACTAGTAAGTAATTCTTTCAACAGATTAAAATTATTTTCACACTTGAGTGTCCATTCAAATTTAGTTCCCTTGTTTTGCAAAGAAGTGATGGGATGAGAAATCTTAGAGAACCCTACTATGAACCTTTTGTACTAGCCAGCTAATCCCATAAAGGATCTAACATCTGACACATTTTTGGGTGTTGGCCATCCTCTAATGGCTTCGATCTTCTCTAGATCTATTGCTATGCCCTACTCTGAAATAATGTGTCCCAAGTAATGGATCTTCTTTTGATAGAAAGAGCACTTACTAAACTTGGCATACAACTGATGTTCTCTCAATACTTTCAATACTAATCTTAAGTGATGTTCATGCTCCTCTTTGGACTTAGAATATATAAGTATGTCATCTAAGAATACTATGAAAAACTTATCCAAATAATTTATGAATATGCCATTCATTAAGCACATGAAGATAGTTGGTGCATTGGTTAGTCCAAATGGCACCACTGCAAATTCATAATGCCCATACCTAGTCCTAAAGGTTGTCTTATGAATGTCTTCTTCCTTGATTCTTACCTAATGGTATCATGCCCTCAGGTCAATCTTTGAAAATATATTTGCTCCTCTTAGCTGATCAAAGAGGTCATCAATTCAAGGTAGAGGATACTTGTTCTTTATAGTGTACTTGTTCAGCTGTCAAAAGTCAATACACATCCTCAAGGTTCCATCCTTCTTTTTGACAAAAAGTATTGGTGCTCCCCAAGGTGAAACACTTGGACGTATGTACCCTTTCTTCAACAATTCCTCAAAATGCATTTGTAATTATTTTAACTCTGGTGTGCTCATTATGTAAGGTGGTTTTGACAC
>ML831032.1:63273-75050 GCA_009831015.1 Picea engelmannii | reverse complement strand
AAACAAATTCCCCTCAGCTCACAGTGCGGTTCTTGACCCTTCCAGTTGCGAGCTTGTCTCGATCTGCTGGGAGTAAGTTCATACACGCTGTGCTGGTCAGTGGTTGATAGTTTAATTAGGACAACCCCCAAAGTAGTTAACTTAATGTGCGGGAAAACACTTTGAAGTGACCCGAGAAGTAAGGCGGACCCTCTTGGGACCTGACTTTCCACCCGTTTTGGACATCCAACACTTTGAGTGAGTTTTACTGGTGAGACCATTGGGTTTCGGTAAAGCTCTCTGCAAGTTTCGAAGCAAGGAGTTAACCTCCAAGGAGGCCCAAACCATTTCATTAACTGAACATTAATTTATCCTAATAAAACACTCGAACTACATTGTCCACGATTCTCTTTAAGGCACTGGTCTCAATTTTCACACTCAGCAAAGCCACAGGCTTCATTTCAAGATTGGTTATCTATTTAATTTAAATGAAACTTGCACCTAACAATTGTTTCTCCGTATCCTTTTGATGCAAGTATATGTTCATTTGATTATATATTGTGGTGAATGATTATTTCATGTTTTATCAGTTTATGGTTGATGGTTTAAAGAATAAGTAAACTCCTAGATTTCATTTCTGTACTTAGCTTAGATCAAGCCATAGTATTTTTGTTAGGGACTACCCCCCTTGGCTTCGCTAGGAATTGGCCTAGACGGAGGAGTTGAGGACTAGGTGACAGCACCTTAACTCTCACTTGCCCCTAAGGACACACCGAGTGGATTGAAGATTTCTTCCATGTCTCCCAGGTGTGTATAAGGCGGCAACAGATCCTACAGACCTACGAGTGGAAACTACATCAAAAGAGTTGAGAGGAGTGCGCCTTTGCAATCAAGCGCCATAGGCTTGTTAGAGTCACTATGAATCATTGCCATTAGTTGAGTAGGCCTCACATCACCCACTACAGCATCCAAGAGAAACGTACCAATCCTTGGAAGATGAAAAATGTGTTCAACTAGGCATTGTCTAAATGTTTTATGTTTTGGCATTTTTCGCTGGAATCCGGCGATATAACTTTGGGCAAAATTGCAATTTTCTGTTGTTTAAATTGTATCTCTGAATGCTTAAATGGATTCGGCATGTTGAAAAACCCCTGGGGCACTCTGATTATACAGATCTAACCATTCAAATCTGCAGATCCAACAATATCTTGCCAGATTTCGGGCAAAACTAAATGGATAATATCCCTGGAAAAGAACCAAAACGTAGGACGTTTAGACTATGGCCTTCAACTAAGGTGGAGTCAATACCCAAAACATCATCATCTGAAACCCATATAGCCTGATTTGTAAAGTACATTGCCATATGGGTAGCAAAAAGATAGTCCATCCAGTCCAGCAAAAGGAAGTTTATGTGAAGGCTTCAAGAAAACCTATTGAAGGGGCCAAGAGGGGTTTGAAAACCCTTTGATATAGATGATCCAGGAACCCTAGTTCTGCAGTCCACAGGGCAAAGGCTACTAGCCAATAGTCTCACAGATCCACTGAATAACCTAGAAATTTTGCTGCCAAGCAATTATCCAGATCAAGTATACGAGGTGCCCCCCCCTAAAAGCCGTAAAAGAGAAGGAATCCTGAAAACTCTTCAGATGTTCCACCAAAAAACTACGGATCTGTTCAGATTAGAGGCTGAAAAAGAGTACTGGGGCAAAAAATACCAGCATGAACAGCCACAAAAAACCCTGAAACATCCACGAAAGAGGGTTGACGAGAACCCCTAGAAAGGATGGTCTGGAAAGAGAACTAGTACAGCAGCCCATAGGTGCTTCCAACCAGCCAAAAAGTGTTTCGGATCAGCAAAAACCAGGTCTGAAATAAATCAGCAAGAAAGCCCGAAAGCTGGGCATTCAAAACTGTGCAGAAATGATCCAAATTAATGCATAAAAGGGGTCCAAAACAGCCTTAAATAGGGTGCCCTTGGTCCAGCAAACATTATTGGGAAAAAATGCCCCAAAACTCCATAGGTTAAGGACAAGCTTCTGCTGTAAATTTTGATACTGAAAGAACAGCCAAGAGAAAACCCTAAAACCTATAATAAACAGAGAAGATTACAGCCCTAGGGCAGTGCTCTCCTTAGAGAGGAAACAATGCCCTAGTATAAATGCACTGGAGATAGAAATCAGCATGAAAAATCTTTGAGTTAGGGTTTCCTTCTGTATGTGAGGTCTAAAAATTCAGAAAAACCAGCATGAAAGCCACAGAAAAAATCCTAACCAGCAGTGAAGAAGGTGAAGGAGGATCACATTGGCTCTCATACCATGTTGAGATCACAAGAGATAAATGAGGATCTAATGGAACCACTGACAAACCCTACAACCTGCAGTAAAAGAGAGAGAGAGAGCAGCATTGAATAAACCCTTGGACAAGTGTGTTATGGCTGTAGAGTGAGATATTCCAAACACAAGTGTAACATCGAGCTTGAAAAGAGAAGACAAGATGAACCCTTGAACAAGATGAAACACAAGGTGTAGGTGCCTGTAGGCTAAAGAATCAATCACTAAATGAATGAATATGATGTTACACATCACTCATGAGGTGTGCATTTATACACAACTTATGAGGTGGGGCCCTTCCTGCATGAGGGGGTTGTGGGCCCACATATATGCCTAGGTCGGCTTTAGCCACTTAGAGTAATATAAATTAAAGTTGACTAGGTCGACTATTAAACCATAATCTTGTATTACAATAATGAAGGAAAGTAGCCATAATAACAAATAATCGCAAGTGAAGATTACCATACCATCATTTCAACAAAGATTACTCCCTTAATTTCAACATCCCCCCTTAATTTGAATAGAAGGCAACAGAGAGAAGACATTACATCATAAGAGTGATACCCCCCCCATAATGTTGATTAAGGGTCACATAGAGAAGGCACGACATATCATCCCCCTCGAACGCCATATCACTCCCTCAGGAACCCAATGGGATCATTGATAGCAGAAAATGTGCTCCAGAGTGATAGAGGTGCACGAATATGAAAGTTGGTGGGCATGTCATGGACCATGGAAATGAGGGCATGTGGTGGAGGAGATACCCGATGGTGCTCCGAGGGGCTTGCAAGGAAATTGGCGGCGTTTACAAGTGTAGAGATTGCCCATTTGATCCTAGTCCTTGACCTGGATGAAGTAAGAGTAGTTGGAGCAGATGTATTGCTTAAGAAATTTGCATCGTTATCATTTAACTTCTCATGTATGGGAGGAGTGCCATAACAAGTCATCACTAAGGTTCTTTGTTTATATCATTAGGAGATAAAAGATCTATGGTGAATACTTCAACAAACCCTAATCCAAAATAGAAGAACACTACAGATTTATAACAACATTACAAGAGAAGATCACGCCATAACTAAACATAAGGACTCCTAGCCCCTTGGAGATGCTTCATGGAGTTATGGATGGCTTAGTTTGGGTGGATGTTGGACCTTGGTTAGAGTGTTAGCATGGCGCCCTTACCTAGGAGGTTGTTACTCTAATCAACATGACGACTAACCCATTGAGTGCACACAATGGGGGAGTCAATTGCTCGATTAGGAGAGGTACCTACCTAGGAGGAGGAGCACTGGGCACTTGGAGGAGGGCACTTAGCCCTTGGAGCTTAGGGCCATGTGATATATGCCTTGGAGGTGGAGACTTGACTTGAGGATGCTTGGGTGTAGGAGCATACTTCATGGAGGTTGGTGATGGACCTGAGCACATATGTTGAGGAGGAGCATTGGATCTTAGTGACCACATTGGCACACATGTTGAGGAGCGTTGGGCATAGTATGAAATAGGGGAGGAGCGCCTTGCATGAGGACACTTGGATAGCGGTTCACCGTGGAAGAGGGATCATTGGACTAACAACCTATTGGAGAGGACACCATCTTGGAGGAGGGGCATTGAGCCCAAGGAGCATTATGCATGGAGGGCGTTTGATCGTAGGGGTTGGATAAACCATTGTGTGACACTTGTATATTCATGTATTGTAGACCACTCCATGTGGGGTTGCCTTGTTGGTTACTTTTATGGACACATGTCCTTATTTTATGTTAGCCTCCCTGACCTATTGTATATATAAGGGAGGAGAGAGCTCTTGTGATCTCATAATCATTGAATCATTGCATCTCCACTCTATATTTGTTATTGTCTTAAAGAGAAGTCTTGTAGGGAGCAAGACACTAGGGTTCATGAGGAAATCCTAGGGGAAGAGAAGAGAACTCTTGTAGGTAGCAAGACATTAGGGTTCATGAGGAAATGTTAGGAGAAGAGAGAGAGAGAGAGAGAGAGAGAGAGAGAGAGAGAGAGAGATGTATTGGATGTTCTTGGAGAGATTGCTCATGTGATGTTAGGGTTTTCTCTTGTGATGTAAGGGTTTGCTCTTGTGATGTTAGGGTTTATGCTGCTTGTAAACACTAGAGACAAACATGATGTTGGACATGATGATGGTTCTTATGGATCTTGTTGTAGCACTAGGGTTTCTACCCTAGTAGAAGACATGGACAGTGGAGCTAACACAATGCATGATTTTGGAGCCTTGTTCTTGTGGGATGCATGGAGGCTAGAGCAAGATTATGGAGGGTCTAGCTTGATGAGTCTTGTGCTTGGTGTGATGCTTTGCTTGGAAGGAGACTTGGTTATTGTATTCTTCATGTTCCATGGGGGTCTTGGTGTTTGTGATGATGTAAAAGTTGAAGAACTATGGTTTGAGGATTCAAACTCTATGATGAACATGTAGATTTCGAGGCTAGTGCTAGAGTTGTCTTGCCATGTTCTTGTGTGATGCAACATGGCTAGGGTTTGTAAACCCTAAGGAAGACAATAGTGCTAGTGTGGAGAGCTTGTGTGATACAAGCTTGGTGTATGTGCGAAGGAGGACTTGCCGGTGTTGAAGCTAGCATGTTGAGTATCTTTGGTGGAGTCATAACATTGGTTGAGACTGATTCTTCGCTAGGAGGACTTGGTGGCTAGGGTTTTCTTATGGTTTCCCTAGCTAGGGTTTGGAGACTTTGACTTTATTAACTTTGTGATAAAGCTATGGTATGTACTTGTACTTCATTATATATATATATATATATATATATGAAATTTCCAGCTGTTCAAATTTTGTATATTTACAGATTTATTTTTTAGCTTATGTTATCTTCATGATTGAGTAGATTTCAGCCTTGGTTATTCATGTTGATTTGACATAACATAGAGCTGAATTGGTTAAGTGATTTAACTCATACCCAGAAGATAAGAGGAGAGATTTACTGCTGTTATAAGAGATTCCAGATCTGTTATATACTTGGAAAGGTGTGCCCTAAGGGCTTTAACTTGTTGGCATTGAAGTACACTTATCTGGTATTTATTTTCTTGGGCTGGCTGATGAATTGGGTTGGATAGAATTGAAATATTAGTTGCTGTCATTTAATATTTCAGATTCAGCCTGTTACCCCACAAATGCACATGCATTTTTGAGGTCTTTAGAAACCTTCCTTTGGGAACACTATACTAGGAATTGGGAGCTAATACGTTGTGGAGCTTTCCATAAGGGCATTCAAAACATACAGATTTGTTTATCCATAAGACTATAGCAGAGGGTATCTACTTTACCTTAGTGCACAAAAAATACAATACTGGTACGGACTAGTGTTATTGGACTTGGAATTGGCAAAAAATCGGTGAGGCAAAAGAGTGAAGAGTTTGAATTGGATCAGGAAAAAATCGGCAAATACAAAAAATAAAGACATACACATTTTTTAATTAAAAAAATCATTTTGCATTGATATTCAATAAAACCATGTCCATACAATGCAAAATATCAATAGATATCCAAAATTTTATGGATGAATAGGTATCTCATATATATATATATTATGAATCTATACTTCAAACAGAGAGCTGAAAGCATAGGCTTATAAAAGTTAACTAAATAGTAAACACTGAAGTCTGATACTAAATAGTATAAAAACTAAGAAGCAAATTCTCCCATGTCTTCAACTGTTTGACCCTCAAGGTTCTCCAAGTCCTCAAGGCAAAAAAGTGGGGCCTCCTCCTATTGGACCTGTTATAGCGCAAGTTGTAGATTGGGCAAAGCCCGACCCAACCACGGAACAAGTGCCACAACTTGGGAATCCTACACCCAATGTCACCTCGATGTAGGTCCCACACTTCAAGGGTGACTAGATCACTCTAGGGAGGCGATCTCGGTGACCCTAGGGGGATTGAGATGGAGATGGAGGTGGATGGAAGTGAAGCCCCTATAGGTCAAGTCTAAATGGAATGAAGGGTAGGGAGAGATGCCTTGTAAGTCAAGTAATGTCTGCCCCACAGGTATAGTGCTTTTTCAGATGATTGTACCTGCCCGAGACACAAGAAAACACACCTTGAAATAGTATATGTTAGTTGGATCAACAAGTTAAGCTTGCTGTCCCTAATTTGTAACAATAGATGGCAGTATATATCAGCAAGAAAAAGATACTATAAGCTGCTCAATAAATGCTAAAGATCAAGTAGAAAATACAAGAGAAAAACTAGTAAATGACTAGCTAAACTCAAAAAACCAAAACTCTTAGCATAAAAGATAAGGCTGTTGTAAACACTTGTCTGCAGCAAATTATATCAGTCTTATGGCTGATACATTCAATGTATTACAACAAGAAAATCAGCCACTGAAATCCCCTCAAACTTTCCCAAGATGTGCCCTAGGCCAAGGAGAGTAAGTGTACAAACTTTGGGCGGAATTCAATGGTTGATAAGAGAATTATTAAAGCAAGTAAGTTAGGGTTTCTGCATCCCTAATGGCTGAAGATGTAATTCTATAACAGCAGCAATAAGTAGTGGGAGAGATGGGACACCCTATTAGGGGAAGAGTCCTCTCAATTAGGCAAACCAACTTCAAGGAAACAATCTTTCAAAAGACCAAAAATTGCGTTTCCCAAGGCAATGATTTTATATCTCCAATCCAAAAAAGTATGACTAGTGCCTTTACTGTTGGGTTAATGGAATCACAAGGAGCTTAGAGAAGCTACATCCTTGGGGGCGTAAGCCCTTTTACTCCCCAAGGCAAGTTTCTCTAAGCTAGGGTTTAAGCTAAGATGGTGTATTCCCTTATACTTCTCTTAGCAAACCCTTAATCAATGAGATGAAACAATAAAATGGTGAAGACTATGGTGGGGGTGTATGCCCTTATACTTCCCAGCTAGCTCCTAGCATAACAATACTTGAACTTGAAAAAATGATAGCATAATAGTAGAAAAACATACCAAGATCAAGAGAAATGCCAAGACAATCCACCACAAGAGCTAGAAAATAGCCTTCCAAGGCTAGCGCATCACTTCTTCCATTAACCATTCATAACATAGCAATAAAACAAGTGCACAAGAGCTAAAAGAGCCAAGGGGGCTGAAAATTTCAGACTAAGTCTCTCACAAGAGGGAGAGTTGTGTTTTAAAATGAGATCTTATGATCTCTATTTATACAAAAATTAGCTAACATAGCTTGTCCACAAAATAAGGAGTAAAACACAAGATTAGGGGTCAACAACCCTAATCTTGCCCCCTTAACACAATAATTCTTAAAATTTCATCTTTTGCACAAATTAAACCCTTAATCTAGGATGACGTCACCCCTTTAGGGGATGTTTTGCCACTTTGAGGAGGTCGTTGGTGTTGGAGAAGCATGGAAGGGCCTCCCAAGGCCATGTGTCAAGCATCTAAGTGATCTCATCATGGTGAAGACCCTCTTCTCCTCAAAACGTCCAAGTGCAAATGAGTGGCACCTCACCACCAAGCCCTAGCCCCCAATATCATGACATCATGCTCAAAGGTGGGACGTTTTTCCCCTCTTGGGCAAATCGTTTGGAAAGCAATGGGTGGGCTAGCTTGTCCAAGTCATCATCAAAGCTGTTCGAGTCATCTCTATCTCATCTGGCATGCGGGCCCTTGACATCCAACTTGTGGGCTTGTAGCCCCATGGAAGCCCAAGCTAGGCTTGTTCTCCCAAAACTATCCACCAACTAGGTCCTGCAAAGACAAATGAACACGCCCTCCAAGGATCTCAAGTCATAACATCATGATAAGTGGATCCAATCAATAAATAACCCATCTAAGCATGTGGATCAAATATTACTATATCAAACAATTAACAACTCAAAAACATTATGCGACTTGTCAAGCTTAAGTATGGGAGGGTTGACGAGGTGTCCTATTGGGTAGATCTTTCCCTAGGTTAAGGAGAGCCTCCAAGAGGTCCCTCTCTAAGCCATGTAAGATGTATGAGGTGGATGGGGTTAAGACTCAATGGGCATAGGGCTCATGACATACTAGGGGTCGTAATGTCTCATTCACGGGTGCCTTTGTAGAGGGTGTGTGGTACCTTCGTCCACAATGCACTTTTTCCAAGCCCATCATTTTCCTTTTTTCTTTCTTTGTTTATATTTTCTTTCATAATAGCATAAGGAGTGATTGAAGGTCACTGCCTTGGTGTGGTGACCAGGTGGTGGCAATGTCACCCACAAACACCTAATGGAGATGAGAAGGTTGGCTCGTGATGAGACCCTCTTTCTCTCAGCCATGCAACTGAGAGTCACTGCCTTGGTTTGGTGACCAGATGATGACAATGTTATACCACTAGATATTCATGGACGTGATAGGTCAGCTCGTGATGATACCTCCTATCCTTCAATCTATCTTTCAAGCATTTCTTTGTTATATTATGGGTCCCCTTTTATTCAAAGATAAGCGTTTTATTGCTTTCTTGGGTGATCCCTGGGCGAAGCATCTGGAAGGTTCATATATGGCTTTTATCTTTTACCCAACACTAAACCACCCCTCTAGGCCTTTAGCCCCTTCTTGCCACAGAATGAGGGACAACCCCTTCTTGGGTCAATACACCCTAAAATCCCAAGAGATAAGGAAACAAAGGGGAATAATGGTGGAAAATGCTAAGTATGGTCGGGAAAGGTACGATGGCTCATTAAGGGATTTCCCAGTAGCAAACCCATTCCCAAAGAAAACCACTTACTAGGGCACAATGTCAACCACCAAGGTGAAGCAGGGAAAAAGGCGTAATGTCCAGACTCCAAGCACATATCATGAAATCTAGAGCAATCTAAGATACAACATAATCAAATGGCTTAAATATTGAAATGATGCTCACCATAATACTGACTTGTACCTCATGGAGCAAGGCCCTCTGCCTTCCGGAAGCCAACTGGTGTGGTGGATGCCATCTGTAAACCTGTGACCATCTGCGGTGGTGAGTGGGTTTTCCATCTATACAAAGGGTACTGTTGGTCATGTAGTCTCTCGGCAGTCCATATCTGCAACTTTAGGGCCTTGAGACATCATCTCCTTGGTTATCCACAAAATAGGGATAACATCTGGCTCCTACTTGGGGACATGTGCTCGCCATAGAGTGCATGAGAACCGCAACATCTCTTGGTAGATCTGTGCTTGCAAGTAAACATCAAATTGTCAAGTGCAGGATGGCCTACTCATCCTTGTTCTCATATGATCATAATCCAAATCAACTAAGCTAGAAAAAAGAAATTTTGATATTTTTTTCAAAAAAATTCTAAACTAAGAATGAAATCAATATGCATGTAGGGAAAAATGAAAATTAAATGCATCTAAACTAATATGAGCAATCAAGATGCAAATGCAGGGAATCAAAATGACTTACCTACTTACCTGGGGCACGGGCCCTGAAGAGATCATGTGCCACCTTGGAAATAATGTTTGAGGAGAGATCCATTTACTGGTAATGGCATCCTCTTCCCGTCTGTCGTGGATAAGTATAAAGAGTTTGGTACATAAACTTCCTCTATTTTGTAGGGGCCTACCCAAAGACTGTCGGACTTTTGATGCATTCCTGGCTTTTCTCTTCTTTTGTCCCTGTTATCCCCGATTTTTAGGGATAACTAGGAGATCATGTCTCGAGGCCCACAGGTCCTAGACATGGAGTACCGAGAGCAGGATTGACCTGAGCGTGGCCCTGGAGGGCCCATCCTGGAGGGCCCATCCTTTTCTTCTTCCATCAGATTTGTCTTGTGAGCAGCAACAACATCCATCACCATCGGCTTGGTCTTGTATCGGAAGAGGTTCTTGCTCCATGAGGTAATTGGTCCAGGTATCATGGTATGTGTCACTTTTGATCATTGAAACCTTTAAATATCTGCATCTGATTCCTTTTATCTCTAACAACTGCTTGTATCTTACATTAGCCTACATGACCATGCTTGGGGAAATTGACTGGGTGCCCTAGCAAGCCTGTGCCCATAGGTTTTGGTTTGCCACTGGGGGGATTTCTGAAAAGCCATTGTCCGCTCCCATCATAGCGCCACTGTTTCATCTTATCACCCGCTCATCTATCCCATTCCCCTTGTCCGGGCATTGGGTTGACCTGTTTGTAGGATTGCACCTTATCTTGTGGGAAGAAGGGGCTAAAGGCCCAGAAGGTAAAAGCAGCTGGTAAAAGACAAAAGCCTAGAAATAAAACCTCGAGATGCTTCACCCAGGGATCTCCGAGAAGGCAATAAAAGGCCTCTCAACAAGAAACAAGAGGGACCCGGAAAATAACAAACAAGACCTAGCCAAGAGGATAGGGGGTCTCATCACGAGCCAGCCTATTAGGTTCATGGGTACCTAACAACAAGACATTGCCACCATCTGGTTACCACGCCAGGGCAGTGACCTTTGGTTGCATGGCGAAGGAAAAGGGGGTCTCATCACGAACCAACCTTCTCATCTCTGTGAAAGTACTTGTGGGTAACACTGTCAGCTCTGGTCACCATGCCAAGGCAGTGTCCTCTGGTCAGCCCTTGAATAAAAAGAAAAAGCAAATAAAAGAATAAAGCAAGAAAAAGAATAAAGGCAAGAACGGGCTTGGAAAAAATGCATCCATGACAGGTACAACTCGCCTTCTACAAAGGCACCCACAGATAACATTATGCATCCTAGACCTTCACTGCACCCACATGTCTGGACATCCCCTAGCCACATCACCTCACTTACATGGCTTGGATGAAATCTTCCTGGAAACTTTCCTTTTCTTGTGGATACTAGCCCAGTAGGACATCTTGTCTTTTTCTCCGATCTTGTATTGCAGGTTTTTGTAATGTCTTTGAGCTATTAACTGATGTATTATGGTTTTTATGCATATGTTTAATAATATTGACGATGAAATGTGATTAACATTGCTATGATCCCGGTGACTGATGAGCCCATGGAGGGCGTAGCTTTTGATGTGCAGGACCATGCCTGGCGGACAGGTACCATTTGGATCGGTACACATGGGGAGATGACTAGTTTGGACCTCCATGGGGCTGAAGAGCCCACCAGATGGATGTTGAGACCCCATCAGGGGGTAGAGACAGGATGGACATGGATCAGGGCTTTTGCACCGAAGAGGAAGAGGATGTTCCATCTGAGGCACTCCGGCACGACTAGACCTAGGGGGAATGACCCCTTTTCAGTGGAACGCTAGCCTTGGAAGGCTTAGGATGTCCCCATCTTCACCATGACGTCATCCAACTTCATGGACACCTTTGGAGGCAAACTGGGCAGCAGTGGCACGTGTGGCATGTTGGAGAGGCCCCTTGGGGGCTAAAGTTTTGCTCCTGGATGTCTCATTCGCCCTAGAAAGGGCTAGCGCCTCCCTTGAAGGGGATTTTACTCTCTTTGCAGCTCAATTAGGGTTTTAATTTGACAATTTAATGTAAAAACAATATTATTTTGGTATTATGGCCTTGTCGGCCTTTTTATGACCTAAAAAGTA
>ML831031.1:42708-64672 GCA_009831015.1 Picea engelmannii | reverse complement strand
GTTGTTCGAAGATTAAACATCTTTCGACAACTTGAGTTGTGAATGGACAATCACAAAACAAATGCAGGTTTGATTCAATATTGTCTTTGCATAATGTGCACCAACCAGGACCCGACAGATTATTTCGTTGAAGTCTATCCCAAATTGGAAATTTGTTAAGAAGAAGGAGCCAAATCAATAACACACTTTTTGGACGAGCATAGAATTTCCACATTCTTTTCCACCACCAATCCAAGGAAAAAACAATCTGATCATGTTGCGAAACAAATCCAAGTGCCACATTATAGTTTGTTCCTTGAACTTGCCATGCCCAGGATATCTCATTCATCCCCTCTCTTATCTTTATATGTTCTTTCCAAAGTTCATTTAAGAAGATATTCCATTGATGATCTCGCAATCCTCAGCTAAGAGCCAACCCTGAGCCCACAATGAAGTTTCTTCAACTTTCAAAATTTTATTTAAAGTACACAATCCTCGTAGCATGAGTAATAATTTCCTAATATAGGTAGATATTTTTATTGAAACCTAATATTGTGTCTCACCCAATCTGCACTCGTGATCCATCATTAACTTGGCAAGCCAAATGATTTCCTAAAACAAGAAATGTTGAGATTAAGGCTTTCCAATGATTTGACACGTGGTGTGTGGATTTTATCGGACATTTGATCGAGTCTATCAAGATAACAATAAAAATATATTTTTAATGAATGATTTGAAACCAAAAACTATCTTTGGAGAGAAAATTCCAAAGAGACTTTGTCGCAAGCGACTTGCCAAATAGGTGTAGATTCTTAATACCCCATCCTCCAAATTTTTTGGTCTTTGCAAGTAGGTCCCAGTGAGCCTAGGCATTTCCCTTGTATTCCACACTTCTTTTCCACAGACAATTTGAACAAATACTTTTAATATTCTCCAAGACATCCTTTGGAATGGATTCCATTGTTAGTCAATAGACTGGTATAGATTCAACCATGAACTTAATTAAAAGTAATCTCCCCCTCTAGAAATCCATCGAGAACACCAATGATGGATTCAACCTTCAATTCGAGTGATCAGACAATTCCAATCTGACTTTTTATATCCATTTGACTTGATGAAATAACCTAGATATTTTAAACCACCCTCCCAATTTTTGTGAGGAATGGAGAAAAGTCTAAGTAGCAAGCCGATTATATTTTCATCAGTCTCATACATATACATAGCCGATTTTTCTGTACTTATGACCATACCTTTTGTAGAAGTAAAAATATCAAGTATCCCCTTTAAAGTGTGACCCTACCATATAGTACTCAAACCAAAGAACAACATATCATCGATGAAGAGGATATGAGATATTTTCAAATGACCAACCATTTTGACACCACTAATGATTCCTTGTGAATGATCCTAGTGGAGTGCTCAACTCAACCCTTTTGTAACGAGTCAGAATAAATAAGGAGAAACAAGGTCTCCTTGCCATAGAGCCTAAGAAAATTGAAAAAATGGGGATGTTAAACCCTTTATTATAACCACAAAGCTGGTGGAGGTTACACAAGCCATCAACCATTTAACAAATTCATAGGAAAACCCTATATGAAATAATAACATATGAAGAAAAATCTACTACCCAAGACTCAGAAATATTATCTACATAAAGAATCAAAGCATTTTGTAACACATCACCTCTTACATTTTCTTCTTGATTTTTCTCTTGTTGTCCATCTCTTTGTTTCTTTGGAGCTCTGTAGTCTTTCTTCAAATGTCTTTTCTTCCCACAATTCCAACACTCTATCTTTCCCAATCTGTATTTGCATCTTCCCTTCCTAGAATTATCGCGGTTCCCTGAGCCCTTTCCTCTATCGTTTTGTCTTCCCATGTTTTCCATGTTTAACGCATTACCTGATGTCTCACTTGTTCTTTTCCGTCGCATTTCCTCACTAAGGATAACACCAACAACATCATCAAATTTTAAAGTGTGTGAAATAGAGACAGAGTTACTTACAGCCATAACCAAGTCGTTCCAACTTTCTGGCAATGAGCATAAGATTATAAGAGACTCGACCTCATCATCAAAGTTCACTTTTATAGAAATTAGATGATTAGTAACCGTATTAAATTCATTTAAATGATATACAATAAACCCACCTTCTGACATCCTCATATTAAATAATATCTTCATTAAAAATACCTTATTGGACGTCAAGGTTTTTTCATACAGTTTAGCCAATGTGTCCATCATCTCCTTCGTTGTGTTTTCTTTCGAAATATTGAAAGCCACCGACGCTACCATGCTCAGTCGTATCGTTCCTAGTGCCTTTCTATCAAGAACCTCCCATTCTTTGTCCTTCATATCCGTCGGCTTCTTTGCTATTCCACCCAATGGTAGGAATAGATATTTATGTTATAAATAATATTCCATCTGCATCTTCCATAAATGGTAGTTTTGGTTGTTAAATTTCTTGACCCTAAAATTTTCATCTTCCGCCATTGCTCCCACTCAAACCAGTAACCCTCTTTTCCTGCAAGTTACCTTTCGCTCTGATACCAGTTGTTAGATAAACATGATCGCGGAGAAATAAAATAAAAATAAATGCGGAAAGAAAACACAAAAGATACACAATACAATAGAGACACAGATATGCGTGGTTCACCTAGTGTGGGCTACATCCACCAAATAAATTTCCTGGTCCTTCCTTTTTATTATCCAACAAATGAAGGGATACAACCTTCAACACACCCGCTATAATTTCCTCTTCTCTCTCATAGTCTCCTCTCTCATAATACAGTATTCACATTGACACATAGCCACAATACAATTCTCTCATCAAAGAGGGTTTCCTTCTAGGGAAAAAAACCCTAACATAAATTCTACCATCAGATCTGCAACGTTATAATGAATGGTCTAAATTTACTATTAAATTACAATATAAATTTATAAGAAAAGTTTTCCTTCGAGGGCCTGCTTTCCCCCGGACCCCGCGGGGGGGGAAGCCCCCCCTACAACCTCCCCACATGGAGGGGTGTACAGTCTTCATTGGGTATAAACACAGCTGAAAACAAAGACCTCTGAATTAGGAATATAATCAAGCTCCACAACCAACACTAGGAAATTTTGTGTAAGGTCATGTAGGTGTTTTTTATGTTTAGGTACGCATTGGGGCATTTTATGTAATGGTGTACCGATGCGTTTTGACAATAAAAGCACCTAACAAAAAAAACACCCGCTACAACCTCTGCCTACCTAATTTTTTTTAGTTATATGAAACATCCATTAAAACCTTCACTAAAACCTTTGCAGCCAATAGAGCAGGTTGTAGCAGAGGTTTTTTTGAAAAATTTTCCAAATTTTATAACACTAAAAACCTTCACAAAAACCTTCGCTAGAAGGTGTTCTCCTTGTAGTGTGAATCATTTTTCCCTCCGTATTGTTTTTATAAAATTACAAAAAGGATGTGTAAACCGTCGTGGATATTCCACTAGAACAGTTTGTCACAACAAATATTAAAATATTATGAAATTTTAGTTTATGCAAATCACTTTCATAGATCCTAGATTATTGATTACTATCTTATTGCTTGAAATTATGAAAATAAATGAAATATGAAAATGAAATAAATGAGCAAAATAACTCACCATCCATAAAAATTAACACAAAATACATCATAGGAAACCAAATATGGGAGAAAACCCATCTAGAAGGTGAGGCCTATTCTCTTATCTCATTTCTTCAAATGTAAATACAAAGAAAGAGGCACTCACTATGGAGTTTCCTCTAGGATGTAAATGTAAATGAAAACCTATGCTACAAAATATCTCCTCCTCTATTATTCTCTCAAAATACCACTCCTAGATGATCTACTCAACTATGGAACAAATACAATGCTAAATAATGGAACCTCTTTCTCCTCCTAGCGGCCTGGTATTTAACATATCCCAATAGTTGTATAGGGTTAGGGTTTTGACTTCCTCAACCCTCAATTAGTGATCAAGTTTGGACCTTCTAGAATCTTCTTGAAATTACATAGCCCCATGTGTGTGATTAATGGGGGGCGATGTGGCATCCACACGTACCATGGTGGTAAAAAAGGCAGGTCAACTTGTGGGAGGCATAACTTTTTCATACGAGCTCCAGTTGAGGTGATGTTTACATTGTTGGAAAGGTATCATAGTGTAGAACCATGTCGAGGGTGTGTGCAAGTTACAAACATTGTAACCCCCAAAAAATTTGTTTAATGCATCAAATGGATCTGGGAGGTTCTGAACCCCAATTATCCAAACTGGGACTTATCACTAAAATGGACATGCATGTCAGTTCCTCCAATTTTTTCCACACAAAAAGTACCAAGATATATGAAAAAGTATATGATGATCAAATCCAGATCATACCTCCCCATTTAGGGAGAATTATTTTTCCCAAAATATTTACTAAATGAGGTGAGGAAATATTTCCTCTACCTTCTCCCTGGAGTACCATTTTGTTTTTCCTATAAGTTGTCCTTTCAACACAATTTACCAAAGGTCAAGTTTCCCCTATCTTGTAGTTCTAGTCCTCCTCTAAAAAACTGTGTCTTATATCAACTCTACATGAGCATCTGGTGCTAAGTCCTCTATGGTAGGTAGGACCTTCTCCTCCTCCTGATCCAACATGGACAACCCATAGAGTTCTAAATTTTCCACATTCACTACTGAGTAAATGCTCATGTATGGGGGTAGAATGAGTATGTATGCATTATCTCCCACCTTCTCCAATACCTAAAAAGGGCCATATTGTAGAGACTTTTCCTTGTTCAACTATATGATCCGAGATCTTTTCATTGATGACATTACATGAATTACATTAAGAGCATGAATTTAAAATCTTATGTGCAAGATAATGAAAGAGGACATATTTGTAGTGTCCCCAAGGCCGAGCCCTGTTACAGATCATGACATATGCAATGAATTGTAAATGTGTTCTATAGGCTGGTGAGCCAAGTTTTGTATAAGTGGGAAGACTTATGTGTTTGTTAGGCCAGGAAGCCTAAGTGTTTGGGGGCCAGGAGCCTGCTGTTGTACTTGTATGTATGCAGAATAATCAATAAAATATAAACACTACCAGGTGCAGACCGACCACGATGAATGAGTGAAGGGGGACTGAGCGTCCACAGAGTGGGCAAGGAGCTAGGGGATGGAAGGTGGGAAAAGGGGCTGAGTGTTGAGCCTAGGGGCTTAGGCCTGGAATAATATTTTAATATTATTTCCTAAAAAGCCATGTGCATATTATTTTATTCTAAGTTCCTAGCAAAAAGGAAAGGCATGTACAAGGAGGCATGTGGATGGAACGCATGCAGTTTCCAGGGTGACAAATGTCCACCCTAATGCATGCAAATAAAACAGAAAGGAACAGCCATGGGGGGGGGATCTCTCGCATTCCATTCGACCCGACTGCCCTGAGCAGGAGGGGTATGAGCCAGTCTGCAAGAGACCTCGGGTACGTCTGTTACAGAGAGGAAATCTGTGTGGGGTGCTGAAGAATGCGTGTTGACCCTTGTTCAGAGCCGTGGAGTTTGTCTGTGAGAGAAAACCAGTGTGTGCATTCCCTGAATGAAATGTCCATGTCAATTTCAGGGAAGAGTCTCTGTTTTCCCAGGAAAAGTTGAGCGAGCTTGTGCGTGGAGCCCTATTCTGAAATCTTGACCGTGAGAATATCTTGTGACTGTTGAACCGGTTCTTGGGAAGCCTGTGTCCATTTTCCCTGTGTTTGTTGTGGGACGTAGTTCTGGACTACGTGAGGCTTGTTGGCCTATGAGTGACTCCCTCCAGGTGAGAGAGTGCGTCGAGGAAGAAGAGAGCTCTTGGAAGGAACCCTGTAGCTGCCACAGAACCCGGAGACTTCCGGTCCGGTCTGTTCCTGTAACCCAAGGCAAGGGAGTCTGGCAGCCGAAGGACTGTCCAGGTGACAGAGAAGGTGCACTCTCCTGGGGTGGAACAGGCATGTGGGGAATGAGGGTCTGTGGGCAGTGAGCGTGGGAGATTCTTGGGAGAGCATTCTTCCTGGTGGTTGTGTGTGACTGAATTCCCTGTAACCTTAGCCTGAGTCTGGATTCCTTGCCCTGGGGTGGAGCTCAGTCCCAGCTCCGGGGTGACCCACTGTTGTGTTGAGGAGCAGTGCGGTCTACGGCTGGGAGGTTCGTGGAAGGCCTGCATTTGGTTGGTGGATTTCTCCACTGTCACAAGATAAGTGTTTAATTATGTTCTTATCACATTTCCACATGATTGTGCTGTATATATTATCATGATTCCGCTGTGTATATGAATTATTATGGAATGTTATGGATTGTTTAATCGTAGCAGTAAAATTATATGTTTTTACTCTGAGACTTAAACATGTTTAACTACTGTTAAATGCATGTGGAGTATATACTGGACTGTATGTGTTATGTAAAATCCAACGCAAGTGTGTACATATTGTTACATAGTGTGTTCTAAGCGCTAAGTAAGCAAAAAGGTACACTACAAATTGGTATCAGAGCCAAGGTTTCGACACTGAGCCTAGATGGGCCAGTGGAGCGGTCTTTGGACCGAGAATGCAAGGGAAAATTGGGTCTGGAAGGCCAATTTCGAACCCTTGTTTGCTCTGAAGCGTCAAGGAGACACTTGACGAGTTTTTATTAAGATCAGGAGGTATAGCGGTGCTATGAAACCACAGTTGGTGTGGTCTATGGCCACGGGAAGACAGGTCTCTACACTAAGGGTGTTAGAACCGTAGGATCTGTTCGGGAGGGAAGGTGAACCCTTGTAACTGTCAGGTCTGGAGAATGTGCACAAGGTGTAAAGCCTTTGGATATTGCACAGGGGATTGGAAAATCGCGATACGCGGAATCCCGATTTGGTTAGGAACGGTCTGAGTTGTCAGATCTCAGTCGGAAAACCCGACCGCCGTTGGATCTGTCGGGAGATGCCCGAAGGTTAAACCTTAGTATTTAGGGGCGAAAGCTCTGAAATAGCGAGAGAGAATATGAGCCGTCCGTTTAAGGAAGGACGCGTGTCGCGTGATCGTCCAATTCGGAGATCCGGACACCCTAACTCACGTAGGTGAGCGTTTTTTGATCTTGCACCGTGCGAAGTCCCGAGATTTGATCCGAGTTGTCCAACAATTTGGACACGTGGCGGAGATAGAGTGACCCGTCGGTATATAGGCTATCGAGGTTTTGGGTTGACAAAGGGTTTTGTCATCGGGGAATCAAAAGTCCCGAAGTCCCGAGATTGAATCGGGATCAACCATTCATTGTGGACGCGTGGCAGTAATCCAGGCAATCGGGGAAAGTCCCAATAGAAGAGTCATCCATCGGAAAATCAGGATTCAGAGAATCGAGAATTGCGGGGACAAGAAGTCTATGGTGTTTGTGATGGGGAGTTTGTGATGGAGATTGATTTCAAGATATTTGTATGGCGTCACTTCCTCAAGTTGTTGTTGTCACACATGAAATTAGTGTAAGTGATATTTTTGGATTTAATTATCATAATCTTCATTTTGTTAGATTTAACAGTCATATTTGTCCAAGAGAAAAAATCCTTGAGAATTTTTAGTTTCTTTTCTAGATCATAAGGACTTATCGTCATAAGAACAATATCATTAGTGTAAAGGAGGATGTTGCTTACCCTAGTTAGAGTTGAGCCGACACAACCTGATTCTTTCAAACAACTTTCTAACTCGTCAATATATATGCCAAAAAGGGTATGGGACAAGGTACAATCTTGCTTAACTCCTATATTAAAATTAATTTCTTTTGACTCTCCCTTAGTGTTCCTAAACTAGGCTAATGCTCTTGTACAATCTTATAGCATCAACTCTCAATTTTAAAGGAACTTTTAGCTCCTTTAAAGCTTATTCCAAAGGTTAGTCCTAGGAACTATGTCAAAAGATTTTCTAAAGTCAACATAACAACATAGTAGATTGGTTTTGTTATTTCCAAACTCCTCTACAATGATCCTAATTTTAAGAAGGATGGTCCAAAGTTGAATGATAACTCTTAAATTTGGTTTACCACTTTTCTCTTTTTACGTGCATTTCTAGCTATTCCAAAACAATTCCATATAACTTAATGTTATCATCATCATCTAATAATATTTTTCTCAATAAAAAGGATATTAATATCATTTTTACTATAAATTAATTATATCATAATTTAATATATTCATAACGACTGTATTTTAGTTATTCTAATTCTTGAAGTTAGAGGTCAGTGCAACTAGGTGCATAGTAACCTTAAGAAACACAACCAAGAGCGTGAAATTAGGATAATAGTATTTAAAAAAAATTAACTTATAACGCAACGAGTTTTCACATGGATCGACAACATAATTCAAGTACAATGTTATGAAATAATAATTTTATTATATCATCATTATAAAAGTATTCTTAAAATTAATATTTTTATATTTTAATAATTTAAAATTTGTATAATTTAAAAAATTCAACAATTTTAATATAAAAATGTTAATTAATATTTTTTTATAAAAATTCAATAATTATATTTAATTTATGTTGGAATATGTAACTTCTACTTGTCTTAATTATGGGTGAGGAGATTATGTTTCTGAGATAAATAACAATCTTTATGTGAGTGGTTTGATCCTAGTCTTTAGAAGGTTATTAAATAGTTGGTTGAGAGAGATTCTCTAGAACTAAGAGTCATCGAATGATGTGAAGTTGTGTAGAGCCTAGTTATGTTTTCAGGACTCAAAATAAATAAAGGTTTTCTAAAATCTCCTACTGAATTTAATTTATAATTTCTTTCATTATTTCCTTATACCAGAAATAAACAACAACATATTGATGATAACAACATAATGAGAACAACAACAATAACATAATAACAACAACATAGCAGCATAATGATAATAACATCATAATACATACCTCCACCTGTAGGTTGGTTATCTAGTCTCTTTTCTGTCTGATCATGTTCATGTTCTTGCCCTGACTGAATATTAACCTCCCAGCCAACTAGGAATAGCCTCTCTGGTTCCCTAGATCTAGGAATCCTTGCAGTTTCCTGCCCCCTTGAGTCCAAAATTCCCAGCAACAACAGTGCCCTATGAAAGTTCCCCAAAAACCATTTCTCCAATTTCCTCATCCTCCTCTCCCCCATAGAAATTCATAAATCTTCAAACATAAATAAGCTCCCTCTTCCAAGTCCTCCCATTTTTTCTTATCCTCCTCTCTCAAATCCCCCTCATTAATTCCCAACAACCTTATCCCCCCATTAATTCCCAACAACCTTATCTCCCCATTAATTACTTCACCCACCTTTTAATAATAAAATAATAAAAGACCTATTAATATATTTTAATAATTAATTAAAAAAAAACTATGATAAAATTAATCAATTTGGGTTGTTACATACACCCGCCCTTCAAGAAACTTCATCCCGAAGTTAGAGTAATTTACAATACAAGGGTAACGACACACGATTCATACATCCGCAACAAATAATCAACATCGTCAATTTAAAATACTCATACATACTAGTGTAAATGTGCAAGGCATACATGTGTAGCTAGCACATACAGGACTCGTACATGTACTAATAAAAATAATTATCACGCCTAAAGTAACTCTTTTGTGCATCCAATCCAATCAACAAGACCATTCATTTCATAAAAGATAGTAAACTATTTAAATGTTCACGAAATTCCTCATTTACAATAATTTAGCACAAGCTACATTCACTTGGATAATTTTAGTTTAGTTAAGTAAATATAAATATACATATATACATATATTTTTCTTTAAAAAAAAAAAGAAATCAAGAAATTATTCTATAAGGAGAAATCCCCACACACTCTCAACTACTTCTATTCATCCTTCCTCCCTAACTTACTTATGGCTTCCATCCCTATCCTTCCTCTGTTGGACTATCTTGAAGCGTCAACTATATTGACCTAACTCCAAATAGAACCGTAAGGGGAAGTGTCACTCTCTTGACCAAGCTTCCCTGACAGACAACTGACAGTCACCATCACATGTCTAGGGGAGCATGAGCTAACACCATCCTCCCATGACTCCAGGTTTCAGAGGATACACGGTGGGAAATGCCTCCACCCCTCCTAATAGGACTAGGGTCCACACCCTACCATGGAATATGCAGTGGCACTGTGTTGTTGGGATTTTTGTCATCGTATATTCATTTTTAGGTAGTCTCACCACCTGAAAAACTTGCACTTGTCCACATATCATAGCAATGCATTTGAACCAATATAATTTCACATACAAAATTTATACCATACTGTTTCCTCGTCGATGTTCATGACATCAACCTTTTATCATCATTATACTTTGGCTATTTCATAGCCTATTGACCTGCAGATTAGTCTATAACACAAACGCATACATATCCATGCATTATCATCATGTAAATTCATTTAATCATAATCTCAATCCGGTACCCACATACCAACAACTTTAAACGTCAAATTTTCAAGTTAGAAACATATTGCATAGTATCCAACATAATTCAAATAACGTTAAACATTTATAGAATTGGCATTCACATAGGTTCATATGTCTTAAAAGTTTAAGTTTATTGTTAGTAGTGTTCCATGGATAATAAGCAAATGAAGATACGACTAGGCCATAAGTAATTATAGTTTTACTAGCTAAAACGGGCATTGCATACACCCATCCTTTGGGAAACATAATCCTAAGGTTGTGGTCAAAAGTGTGGGATGATCTTGACGTATCATATCTACATCCTCCTAGGTAGCTAATCAAGTTCCATACTAGTCCTATTATACCTTCACTTGTTTAGATATATACTGAGGCTATTAATACATTAATTGGCTACTCCTATTTAGCATACCTCCATCGTGTCCAAACTCAAATCTTATTACTACTTGTTGCATAGTGCAATGTTTTGGCCCCTTGTGGGCTCCCTACTTGGCACTCCATGTTTGAGTACTACTTTGGTGACTCAAACTTGACACTTGTGATTTAGTTAATGTTAAGACACACACATCTTACCGAGTTATTTTTCCCAAGCTCCATATAGGATTCCCATATTTAAAGTATAGCTTGTTGGTTGACTATCGAACAAAACATTAGCTTATTATTAGTTTTTTTTTTTTTTTTGTTAAGTGATTCTAATAATGAGATTTATATAAATTTCATTAAGTCGTTCATATAATCCCTCCTGGAATATATTGATAATTATAACCTATTTACTACTAACTACATTATCACTCTAGTTCGATTGATACCACAGACATGTCATCACAAAATTTTTCCATGCCTAGGAATATCGACTAAGATATTGTCATGTGATCATTACATGGGGCGGACATTTTAAGGTTTCTTTGGTCCCCAATCTTAATTAGTTATTTTCTTGTTAGGTCATAAAGATTAGATATTGACAAGGTAAATGTCGATTATATGATTCTCTTATCATAGTCGAGGACATATGGTTTCTACCTATAACAGTAATTTGACCATGCTTTAGTGAGCACCCCCAAGTCAAGGCTAAGTTTTCCATTAGGGTCCATTCCTTGACTTTAAGGTCTTATTTTCTCACATTTGAGCTTCACATGTGTCAACTTTTATATCCTCTATATCTACATGATACTTACCGACACTAGTCTATAGTCCTTTCTGGGTGCATTTCCAACACCTTCCATGTTCATTCCCCTCACTTACAACCCACCAAGTATTTATATATGTCATTTATCTACTATAATTTATTGTTCGAACTTTACATCTTCCTTGAAACATCATACCCTATTACTCTCTCTCTCTCTCTCTCTCTCTCTCTCTTATACATTCTAACCATACTTATCATGTCCACCTCTGCTCACTTGCCTCTCACTAATATACCCTTATATACCCTTATATACCTTTATCAATTTTTAATTCTTTTGATATTATATCTTCTGTTCCTTAAACAATGTACTTATTTACTAACTCCTTATGTTGTCTTTATTTCATAACCCTAAGTATATATTTGTCCCAATACTTCATTGTCTATAACTATTATTTATTATTTGTCATGTGTCTTATTCCCTTTTTTTTGGCATGTACATCTCTAAGCTCTATATTACAATTATTATCATCCCCCCTTTTATTTAAAACTTGTATACTTGCATTAAATATTTATTCACATTAGTCCTTGATTGTTGTTATGCTTCAATCTCCTTTGTTTTTTTACTATATTTGTTTTGTTATCCTATTGTCATATCTCTTCAGTATCATCTATTTATATACTTCTGCTTTACCCTAGATATACCACCACTACCTTATCTTATGTGTACTTAATTGCACACCAACTCTTTGTCTAAATCACACACTATCCTTATCTATTACTATAACATACACATTGCATTCCCTTAAAATGTTTTGTACATTATTTATTATCTCCTAAATTCACTTCATAACTCCTGTAATTAATTTATTACCATTATATCATGCATAATTACCCATTTTACAGTGTGTACTTCATACATTTATTATAATTATGTTATATATTGCATGCATCCCTTCGACATACTTTATACCATCAAGGATTACATTCCTTCCACATTGTCCTTTATGATTATAACTTTCAAGTTGTCACTACCATCACTCATTATAATTGACCCCTTTACTTTATAGCCCTTCCACTACATTTCTCTTTACTTTTAGTTCCATATTCATTATCTATTACTCGACTATTTGGTCATACCTGACTTATTATTATGAATATGGACTATCATCAATCACTAATATAATCAATTTATATTATAACCAATATTACTTTACCTATACCTACATGCTATAACAATATTTTTTTTTTTTGTAAACTTACTCTACCTAATTCATTTGGCTTTTTTGCATTTCCCCCTAACTTACTTGTCAAATATAGCATAAATAGTATTTGATAATTTTATATTCACTATTTGTTTGTAATTTGTATGTGTGTCATCTTTACATACAATGATAATCCTATCAATGCCACATGGTTAAACACAATGTACTAACTCATCTAAACATATATTACTATTATTATTAACTCCATATTGTATACTTACAAGTATTACTATTAATACTTACATAACATGATTATATTATATATCCTTTCATAATGTTACTACTTTAATGCATACTATTATCGCGCCATATATTACTCATATGTTTTCGCTTATTTTATACTTCACTTCTCAATCACTAGATTGACACCATGATTATATGCTATGAATTTCCTTTTGTAATATCATCTTTCATATCCCATAACAACATTTCATTATTTACAACGTAGCATATGTTAATATACCTCACAATTGTAATTATATACTGCTATTACGTTTATAACACATCACAACTATATAATTATCAGCTAAATTTATCACATACTTATTATTAGTTATTGTCGACATTTTTTTTTTACCAGTACTCAACATTACTATAATGTATACCTACACATTTTACTATCTTCAAAATTATCATCTATGGTGTGAAAATTAGCATTGATGTCTTTATATTGACAATTCTCATAAAAGCGTCATCCTTGCAAGTTAACTTATGCGATCACATAATATGTTGGCTTGACAGAGGAAAAGACAAAGGCATCGAGGAAAATCGACGGGAGAGATGACGAGAAGAGCCAGAATTCGGTCCAGAAGCTTGAGGATTGAAGTGCAAGGGGAAGAGAAGCATAATGTTTGGGTGAGAGGGCATAATTGGTAGAAAATAACTAGTTGAGGAGAACACACAAGCATGGAGGTGACAACTTGAAGAGGTTGTCCGATGCCATGGTTGATTAGCAAAGGAAGGGACGCTGGAGTAAATAACATCTGTAACCACCATGAGTTGGATATAAATGATGGAGAGGGTGGCAGGCGCAAGTCAAATGGTCGCCACTGACCTGGTGCATACCAATCCCTCCTCGTTGGCCTGGCGATTATTGTGATCAATCACCCCATCTGGGACAATTTTATCATATAACTATTAATTTAAATAACCAAATTTTATATTTGTGTTAAAATCCATTCTATTTTTATTATTTTTACTATATTTACATGTTTCCCTATCACCCAACGAATTCCAATACACAATAACCCTATCCTTATTTCAATACCTTATATATTTCTTGTTATATTTAGAACTATTTGTTATATTACTTTACACCCAAAACCCCATATAGTGAGTAAAAATGTTTTATAAAGCTATTACACCCTTTTAAATTTGATACATAGATATAATCATTCATACTATTTTTTTTTCTATTATAACAATTAAATTAAATAAATAAAGAAAATAAAAAATAGATAATTAATTAAATTAATTAAATTAAATAAATAAATAAAATAATAAAAAAAAATCTAACCCTAAATCCAACACTTCCTCGTCTAATTTCTCTCTACAGTTCGGCCATGCATAGCGCATGGACCTACGTCATGTGGGGTCTTCTCCTCATGGTTTGGCGCTGGTGGTGGCTTATATTTAAGGGGAGGTCATGGCTGAAAAAGCTTCAATAGATTGCTAGTAATACATATTGGGTGACTTTGCCCTATCGGTTTTAACTACAGAACTGTGGCTCGATTTTGGGCCTTCATTTGTGCTTGAACTGTCGCATCTTTGTTGCGCATGAAGGCATCACTGTAGTCTTCCATTGCTGCACGGAAAAACTTAGAGAAAAATCCCCTTCAACCTTCTTGTTTGTCCTTCGAAACATTGAGCACTCTTGGCGCCCCATGTGGGTGCCTCTCTTGGCTTTCACACTTGGTCTCAGGCCTCAACTTATGACATGTTGGCAGTTGGTGTTTTGTGTGATAACTCGTGGACTTTGGCTGGAACACTTGGAGATTGGGCCTTCAGACCCAAAGTTTTTCCAAAATGGCTCTCTTTTTGTCCAGAATCCCAGTAAAATGATTGGCGAGGAAATAGAGTTACAGTTCGAAAGTTGGAATGGATTTGGAAGAAAAGCTCATTGACAAGTACTTATCTGATCAAATTGCTACGAAATGCTTAGAATCTTAGAGAGGGTAGCGAGAATCCTGTGTGTTCATAAAGTCCAAGGTTGGAGTTTCGCACAGATTCGGAGGAAATAAGCCTTATGATTGAAAATAAGGGCCTTACCCTAATTTTACCTGACCCACTCCTGAAGAATGTAGAGAAATCAGAGACAAGTTGCTCGACTTGCACGTTTTTCAAAAATAATTTGCCAGCTTTAGGCCAAGATTAAATGATAAGGTTTTGGTAGTAGCAACTACATGGCGACACCTGTTGATTTTGGATCGGAAAAATGGGGCAGCAAGTGTGAAGGTTGAAACTAGCAATGGAAAGATTTCCTGCTTTGAGAAACAGGAATATGAGACTATTCATTCGGTTCCCCCTTATGAAATGCAAGAAACAATGTTGGACTCTTTGATAAGCACCCTGTTGTCACAGAATACCACTCAAGCAAATTTGAGATGATATTTCACTTTACTTAAGGCCAGATTCCAATGTCGGGAGGAAGTCCTCAAGGAAGATTCAAAGGTTGTAGAAAATGTCATTAGGTGTGGTGGCTTAGCCAAAATAAAAGCTTATAGAATCTGGAACATTTTAGACACCCTGTTGAAAGAGCGGGGAAAGTTATCTCTGGAGCATTTACACAATATGCCTGTAGACTAGATTAAAGCGGAGCTTTATTGTTTCAAAGGAAGCTTTTTCGCAATGCCTTTTTCTCGAAATTTCAGAGCAGAAATCCTCTGTGACTACAAGCTCTAGGGACAAATCTGTTGTGGGTCTCTACAATTCTAGACCCTGAGATTTTAGGATCGTTTTCGGCCTTGAAATACTGAAATCCAGGTTCTGGTAAGAAGCTATGGGAAGGCTCGAAGATGTTTCTGTTTGATTGGTTTTACGGTATTCTTGCCACTCTAGGCCTGTGGCAGAAAGAGGCCAAGATTATTTTTCTTGGCCTAGACAATGCAGGCAAGACTACCTTGTTGCATATGCTTGAAATATGAGAGGTTAGTCCAACATCAACCTACTTAGTATCCTACATCCGAGGAACTGAGTATTGGTAAGATCAAGTTTAAGGATTTTGATCTTGGCGGTCATCAAATTGCTAGAAGAGTCTGGAAAGACTATTATTCCAAGGTGGATGTTGTGGTCTATTTGGTCGATGTTGCAGATAAAGAGAGATTTGTAGAGTAAAAAAAAAGCTCGATGCTTTACTTTCTGATTCTTTGACAAATGTGCCTTTCTTGATTTTTAGGAAACAAGATTGATATTCCATATGTTGCATCTGAAGACGAGCTACGCTATTATCTTGGCCTATCAAATTATACTACTCGTAAGGGAAAAGTGAAGTTGGAAGATTCTAATGTCTGAGCATGTAATAAACTGAAGATGAAGAGAGATTGCTCTTACAGGTATGACAAACTGTAAGGGAGATGAAATGTGAAATGTATGAAAAGTGGGCAGAGGTTGTTGACCATGTTGGCACAAAGAAAAAATCATGTCGTGGGTGTTCAAGCCCAAGTTTTAGTTTTGAAACCGGGCTCTAATACCATATGTAGAGCCTAGTTATTTTTTCAGGACTCAAAATAAATAAAGGTTTTCTAAAATATCCTACTGAATTTAGTTTATAATTTCTTTCATTATTTCCTTATACTAGAAATGAATAACAACATATTGATGATAACAACATAATGAGAACAACATCAATAGCATAATAACAACAACATAGAAGCATAATGATAACAACATCATAATACATACCTCCACCTGCAGGTTGGTTATCTAGTCCATTTTATGTCTGATCCTGTTCATGTTCTTGCCCCGACTGAATATTAACCTCCCAGCGAACTAGGAACAACCTCTCTGACTCCCTAGCTCCAAGAATCCTTGCAGTTTCTTGGTCCCCGAGCTCAAAATTCCCAGCAACAATGGTACCCTGTGAAAGTTCCCCAAAAACCATTTCTCCAATTTCCTCATCCTCCTCTCCCCCATAGAAATTCAGAAATCCTCAAACAGAAATAAGCTCCCTCTTCCAAGTCCTCCCCTTCTTTCTTATCCTCCTCTCTCAAATCCCCCTCACTAATTCCCAACAACCTTATCTCCCCATTAATTCCCAACAACCTTATCTCCCCATTAATTACTTCACCCACCTTTTAATAATAAAATAATAAAAGACTTATTAATATATTTTAATAATTAATTAAAACAAATATGATAAAATTAATCAATTTGGGTTGTTACAAGTTGAGATTTGAGATATTCACTCAAGTGGGTGATTGTATGATCAACGTAGTTTGTCTATCTTAAGATAGCTTGTTGTATTTATATATATCTTTTCATTAAGTCAATATAGCATTTTATGCATTGTTGATGTGTAATACTCTACTCTCCCATTTTAATATCGGACTTGGCTTGACTCCCTTATGAGAGGGCCTAGAAATATGAAAAGAGTAGAGTAGTGGATTAATGTAACTGAAAGTAGATTGGTTGTGAGTGAGTATTCATTTTAATATCGGATTGGGATTGAATCCCTTATGAGAGGGCCTAGAAATATGCAAAGAGTAGAGTAGTGGATTAATGTAAGTGAAAGTAGATTGGTTGTGAGTGAGTAGTTGCTAGGTATGGTGGGACCATTCTATCTATTTATCTATTTTTTTTTAAGTTCACTACCAAGCCAGACACCAAATTGATGTATGAGACCCCCTGGTTGATGTGAGGGAGCCACAATCAAAGGAGAAGGATAGAGTAGCCACATGTGCTATAGTGTGGGTACAACCAAAAGGGTTTTCAAGGAGTAAGCAAGAAAAAAAAATTGTTATGAAAGGGATGCCATCACTGCTTTGAAACAATAAAACCACTGACTGTATTGTTAAAGCGTCGTTCTATTTGGTAGTCGTCATATTGATTGGAAGTCATAGACTTGAGAGAGGCTTGGACCCATGTCTCAAGAACCTCTCGTTGTCGTTGCCAAAGAGAAGGGAGCATTTGACTTGGGATCTATTAAATATAATGTAACCTCAACAGGCTGACTGTACACTGCCAGCTATCCTGGCCAGTTGTACTTTCTTTTCTTGATTTGCTTGATCCTATTTAGCTCAGCTATTTTCCTTTTTCACTTAACTTCTTCGTTAACTCTTCTCATTGTACTTTTCCCTTACATTCTCAATATACTGAATACTGTTTTCTACTCTGTTCTTTTCTCTCTACATTTCTTGCTTCAAAATTTATCATGGTATCAGAGCTACAGTAGTAAGCCTCTTCACACAGGTTGGAGAGAAACACGATCCTCACAGCGCAGAGCATACACAGATCACGAGAGAACGCGACGCAGACTTTTCACAAGGCTTGGAAAGTTGTCCGTAATACTCTCAAAAGATCAGCGTAGGAAGCTTGCAGAGAAAGCAGAGAGCTATACATTCAAAAGATCGAGGAAGAAGAAATAGGAGGAAGGAGAAAGCTTAAAGATTCGTGAACAATTACAGATTCATCAAAGATTCATGAAGAAGAGCTGCAGGAGGCAAGCACATTTAAAGAATTCAAAAATTCGTTCAAATTCGTGAAAGATTCCTGTAGGAGGTCGAATCGTTTAAAGAATTTTGGGAAATATCTCTCCTCCATCAAAGATTGCAGCAAAGAATAGTAAGCTTCAAACAACTCATGAAATTCTTTCAAATCTTTGAAAGATTCATGAATTTTTCTTCCGTAGGAGAAAATCCTTGCAAAGGCAGCAAAGAACACATCAGAGGAGCCAAGAACGAGAAATCGCTGCCGTAAGATTCGTCCTGCAAAGAGATTGGAGGTGAAAATTCAGTTCAGAAAGGACGAGGAGAGTGTAGAAAAGGCGAAAGAATAACAGTCGTTAGATCTTGTGCAGAGGACCGATAGTCGTCAGATCCATGAGAAAGTGCATGAGGTTTAGTCCTCTGGAGCGCATAGGAGAAATTTTGACTTGCGAAGTCACGAAATCGTTAGGACCGTCCATCAAGGAGGACACGTGGCGAGATCTCGAAATTTCGCTGACTCATAGGGTGTAAAGGTCATAAGACTGCCGTGAGAATTCACGAATCGTGAAATCCCAAGTCATTTTGGACCGTTGGATCGAGAAAGATCGTGAGTCGTCGATCTGAGTCTATCGCAAAATCGAGAATCGGGAGTTGGGCAAGCAAAGGAGACTGCACTCCAAACCCTGATACGCGAAATCGCGAAATCCCGAAATGATCACAGTCGTCCATTCGTTGGGACACGTGGCGGAGATCGAGGAAACCGTCGATATTTCAGCTACCGGGGTTTCAAGTTGACAGAGGATTTGTGTCACCGGGGGTCGCAAGTCACGAAATTGTGAAATGTAGGAGGACTGATCCAGGTGGATATCGGTGGCCACCCACCTTTTCCAAATGGCTCAAAACGGCTTTCTGGCAATTTTGGCAATTTACTATTTTTAGCAGGTTTTAACTTCCGGGGCCATTTTGAGGGTCCAAATGAAGGTTTTTCAAGATCAAGGTTCTCAATGATATCCAAAGGCATGATTGAGCCCCCAAAATGAATCTCCTCTATGATACCTTTCCAACGAGCTATCACACGCCTAAAATAGAGATCGTATGCAAAAGTTACGACCCCGGGAAGTTGATGTACTCACTTACCCAAATGGGGCCCACATGACTTTTGGCGCTTCATCTCCTAGGGTTAGGTTTTTTGATGTCTGGGACTTTTGGCATTCCATTTTATTGTAAAAAGGCCTTCAAATCCTCATTGTAATCATCTTCTTGCGAATGTGAGTAGCCGTCACATCTCTTCTCAGAGATAAGCTGCCACCATTCTAGCGAGTCTTTCACTCTGTATTTTTACAGTCTCTGTACATTTCTCTGATTAATAGAAATCGTGTATTACTGTATATTTGTGTTTATGGTTGCATCTCTAATACATTTATATTATATTATTGAATATATGCAATATCTCTGTGCATTTCTTTATTATATCTCCGCTCTCATTTCATGCCGAAAATAATCTGGATCAGTGGTATCAGAGCAGGCTGCTCTTGATCATTTTTTCAGTGCATGTCCCCGACGAGGTCCGAGTATATCAAGTTGGGTCTCGATCTTGTCTCTCTTGAAGAAAATCTCTCTCGCACACCCAAGAAACCCTCAATGGTGGAAGAAAAGAAAATCGACATGAGAGCAGACGATCCTATCAATCTATTGCTTGAGCAAGCTCTCACGCGACAGAGGGACGAAATGATGGAGAATTTTTCCCACATCCTTCAACGCCTGTCGATTTCATCAAGCACATCTTCATCAAGTGGCCACTTTGGAGGCACCTCGCCTTTCAAGGTACAAGTTAATTTTGATATTCCTGTATTTGAAGGACAGATAGATGCAGAAGCCCTAGAAAAATGGTTAACTCTGCTAGAAGGTTATTTCTCTGTTCACAATTTTTTCGACAAAGAAAAGATCACCTTCACACTCCTTAAAGCTCTCCCTCATGTCAAACATTGGTGGGAAACTTACTGGGAGAAAAGTTCCACAAAGGAGTCTGGAATATATGGGGCCAATCCCACTTGGGATTTTTTTGTGGATGCGGTAAAAGAACAGTATTACCCTGTTGGCAACTATGAGGACCAGTATATGAGATGGACCACACTGCGGCAAGAGAGGGGCCAAACAGTTCCGGAGTTCACCAATACCTTCCATACCTTGTGCACCAAGCTGGGTATCAAAGACTCCGAGCGACATTTGGTTCTGAAATACCGTGGGGCTCTACACAGACACATCCAGACTGGAATGGATTTTCTGGACATCTCATCACTCGGTGCTGCTTATCGATATGCTGTTAAAATTGAGCAAAAATTTAAGCACCAGAACAAACGGGAATTCGGGTCCGCAAATCTGCAACAACCAAAGCATGACAAAGATGGCCCTAACAAATAGTCTCCTAAAAACCAGTCCAAGACACAGGAAAATATGGGTCACGGGAAGACAAAGAAGGACACTGGAAAATGGTGTGATTTCCACAAAAGCCTTTGGCACAACACCGATGAATGTCGCTCCAAACAATCATTGGTGGCCGAGATCAAAGACAAGGAGCTAAACCATGATTCAGAATCTGATTCTGAAAATACTGGTAAAGGACAGATCATTGACGCAGATCCCACTGCTATTGTCGCGACCGCAACAATTCAACCAGAAGAACCAACAGATCCTGAAGAGGGGGAGTGCCTTTTTCATTCACAGATGTGGGTGAAGGGGACCCCGCTGCATTTTATTGTTGATAGTGGAAGCCAGAAGAACCTCATCTCAGCAGAGGTCGTCAAATAGTTGGGATTGCCGACAACACCACACCCGCAGCCATACAACATCGGGTGGCTTCGCCAAGGACGAGATCTTCGTGTCAGCCGACAATGTCGATTGTCATACGACATCCATCCCTTCAAGGAAGAGGTATTATGTGATGTTTCCCCACTGGATGTCTGTGATGTTCTCTTGGGCCAACCATATATGTGGAAGCGTCATGTTGTTTATGAGTCTCGACCCCGTAGTGCCATTGTTACTTTGGGGGATCATCTCTACAGAATACCAGAGGTAGTTCCAACTATTGTTCCACCTAAAAAGTGTCACAAGGTAGTATCTCATACTGCAAAATTCATCTTCTTCACAATCTGTTCGAAAGGGGAACAGAAGGACATTGCAACCACTACAGTTTCTCCCCTTGCACCTTTTATCCAACAGAAGTAGGTCGACAAGGTTGCAGCAAAGCACAAAAATTCCTTCTTCACACCTTCCTCTCATGTAGCTCGACTTTTTGAACAGCCTCAACTTCAACAGGTTCATGACAGACTTCCACAAACTAAGCAGCGTGACATCTCCAACAAGACAAGCAGCTCACCAAGATGCAGATTCAACAAATGCTTTTTCCTCTCCCCAGGGAACTCAACGCAATGGAGGCCATTGCTTCATAAGAAGGGAGGATTGATCCAGGTGGATATCGGTGGCCACCCACCTTTTCCAAATGGCTCAAAACGACTTTCTGGCA
>ML831031.1:19002-33364 GCA_009831015.1 Picea engelmannii | reverse complement strand
CATCTTACTCGCCTCAGCTTAGTGCATCTAGCCCCTGGATCAGAATTTCAAAATTTGAAGGTTGAAAAATTAGGGTTTCCTCATAAAACCCTAAGTTGTAGTTGCAGTTGTAGTTTCAGAATCAGTTGAAGTATTAATTGTAGTTGCAGTATCAGTTGAAGTATTAGCTGTAGCACCAGTTGCAATCATCCTTGAAGTTTTTAAGAGTTGGTAATTATTACCATTGCTACCAGATGGTGCCACTACCTGCAAATGCTATCAGAGGTATGTACTCGCATGTTTAAATTGTTAATCTTTAAAGGGTATTTGCAGCAGAAGGGATCTCTTTCCATAGATCCACAAGGATCTCAGGATCCAACACATTTAGAAGAATAATGAAACCCAATTTTAATTATTCCGATATGCATCTATTTGTTATGACATTATTTTGATTTAGGTTGCATGTTGAAGCTATGAACATCATACTAACCTTTGGTAAAAATTAAAGTCAAGGTATTAGATGGATTAAAGTTGAGATCATAGAGTTTATTTTCTAACCCAACCTTCTGTCAAGATAACATATTGTCATAGTACAAAAGACAGGTTGAATAAAGCACTTGTCATATTGAGTGAATGAGACTTGGAAGAAAAGAAACACACACTCATTCTTGAGGACAAGACTCCAGGTTCCAGGTTTGATTAATTAAGCTGATAAGATTCAAAATTACACATGACAAAGTTGATTACTACCCCTTTACAAGTAAACATTATAGTTGAGGTAGCAGTCTTTGTAAAGTATTATACTTGGTAGCATGTGAGCATATCAAGATAAATGCTTAATGTAACATATACAACTAACATCTCCTCTAGGAGAAACTTCTTGTGTTGACCTCAGGTTACCATGGAAGAATGTTTGACCACAACACTAGAAGAGTGTTGACCTCATTTCATATTGTATTTCTTACTTTTGATCTTTGCTTCAGACACGTCACAAGTGATAGCTCTAAAGGAGTTATTGTGATGATTATTCGTGTTTTTGTTTTATCTGCTATTATCAAAAGAGTATTATTCTTGCTTGCTATTTTGTTGACCTTGTTCAGGTCACAGGTGATAACCTTGAGGAATCCATAGTGAAGTTTGCAAAAGGCAACATATTAGATGAGATATGAAGCAGACTATGTACATGACCATATACATTCACTTACCCAAAGAGAAGAAGTCCAATCTAGATCCTTTAGGAAGAAAGGTTACAATGAATCTTAAAAGACATCTCTAGTAAGAGATAGATTGAGACAAACATAGATGTTGTCCTTGAAGAAGATATAGTTTTTCAAAGAACCAGAGAATCTTAGATGGAGATTGATAGTGAGACATTACCTTATCCCCCTTCAGCAATTCAGAGGGAGACAAACATTACTCCAGGTTATCGAGGATATCTAGTTGATATGTTTAGAGATATTGCAGTAAGGCATAAAATGCCTACCTATACTCACTCTGCAAGAGGCAGAGAAACATACAAGCCTCTCAAGTCACATTCCGAGAAAGAAAAAGAGATTTTCGAGCTATCCTTCAGTCACGAGCCACTTCATTGATGTTGAGACTCCTTGTCTTAGAGAAGCAACAAGAGAACTAGTATGGCAAGATGCCATAACAAAAGAATACCAATATATCTTAAAGAATGATGCATAAGCTATTATTCAAGGACTAGAAAGGGAAGTCAGTGGTAACTTCCAAGTAGATCTATAAGATCAAGGATGCAGCCGGTGGAAGTGTCGAGAAATACAAAACAAGATTTATAGCCATAGGTTTCTCATAAACAAAGGGAGTTATATATGATGAGACACTTGACCCAGTGAACCCGATACACTTCCATCCGTACTACCATCCATGAGTTGGAAACTATAGTAGATAGATAGATTCTTGATGAGTTTCAGCAAGAGTATTGTTGATCCAAACCTATACAGTGTTGGTGACGAGAACTTGATCGTGATGATTTATTTAGAAAGCGTTGTTGTTGGATATAAGTAATCCTTGAATTCTGAAATCAAGATGAAGAATCTGAGTATGATGCACTACTTCTTGGGACAAGAAGTATGACAGAGGACTGATAATATTTTCTTGAGTCAAGGAAAATATACAGTGAAAATATTAAAGAAGTTCAGTATGACAGAATGAAAAATCCACCTTGATGGACTTAAAGAAGAAGGTTGATGATGATTAAAAAAAGACTAATCCACAACTGATTGGATCACTAATGTATCTGGTTAACACCAGACTGGATTCATACCATGCAGTGAATGTGCCTAGTCATTTCACAAGTCAACCAAGACAGACTCACTAAGACAACAACAAAACTTGTATTGAGATATATACAAGGCATAGTTGGATATGGAATGAGATATGCCTCCAGTGTGAAATTGAATATGTAGGATAGAATGATTCAGATTGAGCAGAAAGTAAAGTGGATCGAAAGAACACATCCAGTTGATGTTCTACCGTGAATTTTTCCATGGTTTCCTGATACAACAGAAAAACAAAACTCTATGGTCTTGAGTACCATAGAGGCAGAGTATATAAGCATTGAGTGTGTGAAGCAATGTGTCTTCACAAGCTTCTGACAGATTTACTTGACCATGAGATGGATCCTATGATGATGACCAAAAGCCATGAGTAAAAGCTCCTTGATAATCCAATGTTTCTTGATGGATCGAAATACAATGAGATGAAACATCCTTATTTCAAAGATATGATACAAAGGAAAATCGTACACATGCAGTACCTTCCTACACATGAGTAGATTGTAGATATCTTCACCAAATTAACTTCATGAAGAATGGCTCCCTAGTTAAGAGGGAGTGTCGATAACTCCAACCAAGACAAAATTCAAAATGCATCTGTGTGAGACTTGGCATGATAAAGAATGCCTCCCTAGTTGAGAGAGAGTGTTGATGAATGCAACTATGGGAAACATCCTCCATCTTACAAACCTGTGAGATGTGGAACATAGTAGCTATGGAAGTCTTTCTCTTAGCTTACAAACATGAGAGAAATCCCCTAAGAAGGGTATGTGGTTCCTGCCTGAGACAGAGTTAGGAACGTAGAGATGAACTCCTCCATTCAGAGAGTGAGAAGAACTCCAGATGATTATCCGGTGGAAAAGTGATATGTTGAGTTAGGACGTGCCTGTGGCTGAGCACAAGGTGAACATGTCAAATCCTAAAAGTGTTGGGCACTTCGTCATGTGAACATAAATGAATATGATGTGATAGCCTCCTCTGAGCAGCAGAGTTGATGAGAAGACTCCAGATGATTCTCCTATCGGTGGCAGTGGGAAAGCAGATCTGTAGAGTGGATTTGCTTGTGGACGAGCACAGGTGAACGTGTGAAGTCCTGGTTCTTTTGTGTAATGCAGTGAATCAGAGCTATGACATCCTTATGGATGTGCCCTTAGTGGATGATCACTAGTCGATGTATCAGATCCTTTGCTATATATTATTCAAGAGTCAGACCTACCTGTAACCCTAATTGTTATGTAAAGGGTACAGGTCGGCCCCACCTTAATATGTTTAATAATAAATGTAAAAGATAATTAATAATTAATATTAATATTAATTATTATTATAATAATAATAAATAATAATAAAAATAAAATATATAGTGACTTAGAGAGGTCGGCCCTGTTGAGCCAATAGATGCCTTTGTTGATTCGACAAGTCTAATATAAGTAAGGGATGATTCTCCATTGTGGAATCATATCATACTTGTGAGTTTGGAAATTTCAGCGAGTACACTTCTTTGGAAAAAGGTGTACACCTCTCTTGGGCACTAGATTTCTAAGGTTTAAGCACCCTCTTGTGTGCTAGGTCTTTATTGGAGGTGAAGGTCTTTCTCTTGAAGATTATAGCAAAGGATTTGGCAGGGTTTTCTTCCCTTGTTGAGAAGAGTTTCCTAGGATACTTCTTTTGTTCTTGTGCATGGTGTTTCTTCTTGTGATCTTGGTTGCTGCAACATTATTGTTTATGGTTAAGTGAAATGATAAAAATGGAATGAACTTCATGCTTAACCTAGCTTATGAAAAATCAACATTTACCCTAGTGCTTCTTGAAAAGTTTGAGTGTGTACCTAACATCAGGGGATTATGTAATGTATGTACCTTATTTATGTATGTAACATGTAAAGGGAATATCCTTGTAAGACCTGGATATACATGCTTACCCCTCTTCCATGTATCCATGATGATTTGGATTACCCATTGATATAGTGTAGTAGTCTCTACATTGGTTTTCTTTAACACTAGGGGTGGACCATTTTATTGGTTTTAGACTATGGGAGGTGAATTTTTACATTCAGGGAAAGTTCATCAATAGTTGAATGAACCATGTACATGAAGGACTTTCCTATTAGACCGACAATTGTAGTGGCTGATTACCCATGCATTCTGGTGGATGGTTGTTCCTTTATATGCAGGTTGATAGTTTGACGAAGAATGTATGATTCTGGTATGACATGAAAGCCATGATGGACTAGAGATAGACTTTGCAGATCAAGAGGTTCTTCAATTCATAGTGGAGCATGTGATGCAGAAGATAAGGTGTTAATGAAGACCTCAACTAATGGATTAAGCGGAGTGTTGTAATATGTAACTCCTACTTTTTTTAATTATGTGTGAGGAGATTATGTTTCTGAGGTAGAGAACAATCTATAAGTGACTGGTTTGATCCTAGTCTTTAAGAGGTTGTCAGATAGTTGGTTGTGAGAGAGATTCTCTTCAACTAAAAGCCATGGAATGGTGTGAAGTTGAGATATTCACTCAAATGGGTGATTATGTGATCAAGGTAATTTGACCTTAAGACAAAACTTGTTGTATTTATATGTATCATTACATTAATTCAATATAGTATTTTACGCATTGTTAATGTGTAATATTCTACTCTCCCATTAATAGTTTAAAAATAATAAAACATTTTACCCAACATGTTGATTGACCCATGACTGCCCTATCACTATCATTAAACAATTATTTAATAACCACAACTTTATCTATCTACGACAACTTCTTGCATAAATATCATTTTCTAGAAGGATAAATAGTCACTTTATCTATTTACAATAACTTTCTAGAAAAATAAATACCACTTTCTAGAAAAATAAATACTAGAAAAATAAATACTCAATTATATGATTATATATATATATATATATATATATATATATATATATATATATAATCACCAACCTAAGTCACCTCTCACCCCTATATATACATTGCGTGTGTGTTTAACATTACATACGTATCTACAATCAAAATCCACCATTAAACTATTTACTCATAACTTTACCATACAACCACTACACCTACACTTACTAACTCAAAAATAAAACACGTTAAAACAATTTAATTATATGTTAATTAAAAGATATTTACCCTGTCACTATTTTTGTACATATCAAAATGAATTTGTTTCATTTAGTTTTTACGTTTCTCCATCCAGTGATTTTGTAATAAAATGAATTTAATTTAGTTTTTACATTTCTCCTTCATCCAGTGATTTTGTAATAAAATGAATTTAATTATTTTGAGTTAACATTAAGTTGTAATAGTTAATTATCGACTTATGATGAAAAAATTAATAAACATAAATATGGATGTTTAATTCTTTTTACTTAATATTAAGTAATATGCAGTGACTCATTATTGACTTACTGTTTGTATCTTGTCATTTGATACATATTATTCACATCAAACAGCATGATAAAAAAATTCAGTGATCCAATCATTGACCCGGTGTGTTCCGCTCCATCAATCACTGATAACTTTTCACTTCCTGCGATTTTAATTTCTCTCACCGTAGCTTGGCTATAGACAGCCAAGCAAGATACCATCCGCACAACGCTTATTCTTTATTCAACCGTATATGCTCTCCGTATCTGTCCCAGGAGAAGCTCTGAATTGCTCAGCATAAATTGTATCCTGAGAGGCGATGGCTATGGAGAATTGGGCATTTACGCGAGTGCAGACCTTGGCAGACAGTGGAATCCAAACGGTTCCACCCGAGTACGTGAGACGGGTGGAGAAAACCCATCATGATCCAAACAGGTTCCAAGTTCCCATTATCGACTTACAGCTAGGATTCAGCTCCCAGCAACATGATCATTTCTGCAAGGATCAATATGACAGCATCGCTGCACAAATTTCAAGGGCTGCAGAGAATTGGGGTTTCTTCCAGATTATAAATCATGGCATCCCTGACTCTCTTATTGCTCGAGTGCAAGAAGCGAGCAAGGCCTTCTTTCAGCTTCCCACGAAGGAAGCCTACGCTAACGAAGCACAGAATCCCATCGGCTATGGCAGCAAAATCGGATATTCGCCAGATTCAGAGGCTAAGTTGGAATGGGGAGACTATTACTATAACGCTATTTGGCCTCCTGATATGAGGGACATGAGCAAATGGCCCATACAACTCTCTGATTTTACGTACGTCCTCATTTTCTTTCAAAATTTTGATCTATGTATACTGTATTTGCGTGGGGATGGGGGGAGCCTAAGATGTCTGATGTAGAATTTTGTGGTTGCAGGGAATCTATGGATGAATACAGCAGAGAGCTGTCGAAATTATTCGAACTGCTGATGGAGGTATTGTCGCGTGATCTGGACCTAGAGAGTGAAAACTCTCTGAACGAGAGCGTAGGAGGGGAGAGGAAGGGGCTGCATATAAGAATAAATTACTATCCACCATGTCCTCAACCGGATCTGGTGGTGGGACTGGCTCCCCATTCTGATCCCAACGTCCTCACAATTCTTCTTCACGACCAAACCCCAGGGCTGCAAATTCGCAAAGATGGAGCTTGGATTGATGTCCAGTGCATTCCTGGCGCTCTGGTTGTGAATATTGCTGATCAGATGGAGGTACGTTCAGAATAAAGCTCCATCTAAACCCTGGTTTGATATACACCTTCATCTCTCTTATTCAGTATTTTTTTTTCCAAGCATGGGAAATTGGTCATCAGAGTGATATGGACTAGGCCCAGGATTAAATGTACTGGCTGCCACTATAATCAACCTATGGACGAGTGATATGGACTAGGCCCAGGATTAAATTTACTGGTTTTCATTATCATTCAAGCTAAGAGTATATCAACAGTGCATAAGTCAAATATATCAATAATTTGTGGCTTAGCAAGAGCAGAGGTGTCTCACTGGGGCGTCTATCTTTGTAGTCTTATCACAATGGACCTACATGTCACTTTGTTAAAAGTAAACCCAATTAGTAAGGATAACAATCGTGCTACCCATCCACCCTAACTAAATGCATGTAACCTCAAATTCCAATATTATTACACATTATGCTTAACTGCACTAGTATAGTAACTATATTCAATGTACCCAATATACCTCAGATTCAATGCTTCTTGTTCTTGTTGTAGGTTAATAACATGTATCAGATCCAATGCTTGTTTGCTGTTCTTGTTACATGTTAATAACATGTATCAGATCCAATTTGTGAGAAGTAAACCTAATTAGTAAGGATAACAATAGTGCTTGCTACCCAACCACCCTAGCTAAGTCTATGTAACCTCAAATTTCAATATTATTACATAGTATGCTTAAACGCACTACACTAGTATAGTAACTATATTCGATGTACCCAATATACCTCAGATCCAATGCTTGCTGTTTCTGTTGTAGGTTAATAACATGTATCAGATCCAATGCTTGCTTGCTGTTCCTGTTGTAGGTTAATAAATGTATCAGATCCAATGCTTGCTTGCTGTTCTTGTTGTAGGTTAATAACATGTATCAGATCCAATGCTTGCTGTTCCTGTTGCATGTTGATGAGCAAATATTAAGCAATGGGAAATAGAAGAGCCTTGTACCCAATATACCTTAAATCCAATGCTTGCTGTTCCTGTTGTAGGTTAATAAATTGTATGTTGATGAGCAGATATTGAGCAATGGGAAATACAAGAGCATTGAACACAGGGGTGTGGTGCACAAGGATCGCTCAAGAATTTCATGGGCCGTGTTTTGCAGCCCACCGCAAGATATGGTTGTCTCACCCAAGAGAGAATTGATAGACGAGCAGCATCCTCCATTGTACCAGGGAGCTCCTTACAGAGAGTATCTCACGAAATTTTTCAAAAAAGGTTTGGATGGAAAGGGTCACATTCACAACGCGAAACAACAAGATTCATTGGTATCCAACTCATGATCATGATGTCCTAAGCAGATAGGCAATATCAGTTATACTCTGTACACAAGTTGTTGGATCTCGTTTTAATTTTTCATTTTAAAATTAGGTGTCAGCTAAATATATATTACTGGAAAGTAGAAGGGTGTCAGCAACACAGAACTGTTATTTAAGTACATGGGTATAGGGTGTCAGCAACACAGAACTGTTATTTAAGTATATGGGTATAGATTCATGTTAACTCCTGTTTTATTAAGTATTAAAAGATAAGAAGAATCAAATTTTTTGAAGTGTAAAATTTTTCTTTTGTACTTTAAATCTGGTTAAAAGTTAAAGCAGACATATACAATAGACATATACAATTTTAAGAATAACATGTATCAACTCCATGTTAAATTTAAACTTGAAATCACACATCAACTTAATACTAAACTGTAAAATACACCTCCCTATGCAATAAATCTTACATATATGATAGGATCAACGTTGCTTCTTATAAATCCTTCAGAAATGATAAAATTGCCTTTCTTGTCTTACCAAGCTTCCTATCCATCCGTTTGAAACGATGAAACTTCCTGTCTTCTTTTAGTGGTTCAAGATATTGTTTCATATGTTCGTGGGAATTGTTTAAGTCCATGTCATTATTTTTTAATTGGAAATATATCTAGATACAGTTAGAATTTCATGGGATTTAGTGAACGCTAAGTACACATCTGAATCGTTTTTTCGAACTGATCTCTCTGTCAATTTGGAATATTTGAATAATTGTTTTTAAGAATAGAGTTATTTATGGGTAGGAATGTTCGTAGAATTTTGTCTTTTCATCTCCCAGGGTTCGAAAACTGAAGATCATAGCATCTCATAAATTTTTTTTAAATAATAAAATTTTCTGTTCTCTCAATGCTTTCAGTAGATTGTTTTATAACCAGCACAGCATAGTCACTCATAACTGTGGTTGATGAACGCCGAAAAGTGGAGACAGAAAATGAAACGTATAGCCAGAAAATGAAATGCACAACCAAAAAATGAGTGTCTACAGCCAGCACAGCCAGCGTGCTAAATCCAAAGTTTAATCCTTTAAACATGGCAATCATATAGTGCTACAGTAATTTCTTAATATGTTTAGGTAAATGTTAAAAGGTAAACAGGTTAACGGATGCATTCAAAAATACAAGGATGTTATGAAGAGGAAATCACATTCATTGATTTGGGAGGACTACTAAGAATATGCGAGCATCTTCAATTGTTAGCCATCAGATTAGAATTTTAGATTAAAAGGTGATTAATTGTGCTCATTGTCAATAGGTGTACACCTTTTGGCGTAAATATTTTATAAAAGGAAATTGTTATTGTGATTTTATTGTTTTTTAATTGGAAGAATATTAATGGTCACTTATTTGTTTAATTGCTTTACTATGCTTAACATTTTAATAGTTTTACTATTATTTTTCAGAGTTTATGATAATAATAATATAATTTTAAGGTTATAATAAAGTTAGGTATTAAATTGGTATACGTGATTTTTTGTTTGTGTGATAAGGTACATCTTCCACACAATGATTTAAGTGTTAAGTTTTCTTTTTAAAAGCTCTACAAAGATATACATATCTATCTTAATCTTCAGATTTGAACCTATCATCTCCTAAAAGAAAACATATATTACAACTAGCAACCCCCCAAAGAATACACAATGGATATGTTGGAAAGAAAATGAGTGTGTTTTTTAAGCGTGGGTTCATACCTTGACTGTAACTTGATTTTAGATTTAGGTGATTGAAGGGCATAGCTGCAAAGTCTAATATTGACTTTGTTGTTGGGCCCTCCCAACACCTAAATCTACAATTGAATTAAGGATGGTCGGTTCCATATGTTCTTTGGAGAGTATGTAGTTTGTCAAACCCACAATGAATTTATTGTTCAAAATATTGGAGAGTAAACATAGGAGAAGATCTCTTGCACAATAATAGAGAGGGTTTTTCCATTGTGTTTATGGCAATTGTTGAGTCTAATGTAAATAGTCGAGGAAGGAAGGTGTTACAAGCTAGTTGATTTAATGTAAATATTACGCCCCACACACATAATGACGAAATTATTTAAAGTGAAGAATTTATCTCTATTTTCAAATTTAAATTGACATCGATTTACTATGTAGACTATGTAGATATAGAAGGAAAATTGATTGTGGTTATCCACTTTGTTGCAACAAGAGTAGCATTAATAGCCATGCATGGGGTGGTGGAAACAACATGGGATAGAGGTCGAGGGATCGAGTCTTAGTCATTGTGGGGGGCATCATGTGCTTTACATGGAGCACTCTTGAATTTTTTGAGAGAGTACGAGACTAAGTGAGATGTAAAATGAGTGGAGTATACTTCAAAACATAGAGTTCTTGTGACTAATTGTCTTTCCCATCAAGTAATTCATTGATTTGATCAATGAATTGGATTCACAAAGGGAATGGTGTGCGTAGTGAGAATATTGGAGATAAATCTTGTATCTACTTTGATATTGCAAGATATGTATGAAGATGCATTGGAACTACATCAAAATATTGATTGATTAGTTGATGCATTGGAATAAATGTGTCTCACTTTCAATGTTTTTTTAATTTGATTGATCAAAATTCATGTTGAAGCTATTTGGCAATGAATCAATGATACTTCCTAGACTATGTAAGAAAGGTAATTACATGAGTAAGATTAGGATTTACATCTCTACTATAAAGCCTATAATGGTTTATCGACATAATGGACTTATAAATAATGCATTTTGCATATAATTTCATTCATAAATTCATAAATGGTTATTGAAAAACACTAAAGGTAACCTAGAGATTTTCTCCTTCTAATCATATAACTAACTTGAGAAACCTTAATAGGGGATAGGTGAAAAATAAGAAATATATATATATATATATATATATATATATATATATATATATATAACTATGATTCATGAATATAAAATACAAATAGTTTGAATGTAACCATGATTCATGAATGTAAATGACTTTAAACCTACTTATAATAATACTTTTGTATTTGTAAACTATTTATGATATTTTTCTTTGATTGTATAATGAAACTAATGCATTTAATAACATAGTTCATGTAAGGTTGGAAATTATGAGTTATTTCAAATTTAGAGAAGCATGTATTTATTGTGCAAGTTTTAAATAGAAGATTAACAAGTTACCGTGCAATTTTATTCTTACAATAAAAATATCCAAAATATTTCAAAAGAAGTGATGATTAATAACCTTGCTTTCCAAAAACTTTTGAGTGTTGCTTTAAGATTCTTGGTTCATATCATATGTATTTTACATATAAAACAACTTTGTGATATATTTCATGCTTCCAATATTGAAGCATATGTCAAAGGTGGGAGGGACATTGATACACTATTTCGTGAAGAACACAAGGCGATGTAAGGAGGGACCAATAATACATGTGGCATGCATAATTACAATATATCCAAATTCCTTGTTCTTATCCAAGGTAAACCTCCATCCACCATTCATACTTCCTCTGCTTTCATCTTCTTTTTAATTATATCATCCCTTGGTGAATCGAAGTTGATGCATTGGTTGTTGAATTATCATTTTGTTCATAAAACTATTTAAGAGAAAATCCCCGTGCTATTGTTGAAAGTTATTAAAGAGATGTGTTGCAATTGCAATACATGAGAGTAGTCTAGAGCAAAGGGGATGTCTCTTCCAAAATAGATGACACACTTGCTACCTCTAAATAATTTATCGATGACACACTTGCTACCTCTAAATAATTTATCGACAAAGTTACTAAACAATGAGAACAAATTGTGAACTTAGCATAAAAAATTGGAGTTTCCATTGTGTGTTGAATTCATAGGGATTACAAGGAGGAACCATCAAACAAATGTGAATAGGAAGCACATGTATTTGATGGTGGTCATGTCAAGTGGTATGAATCAGTAATGCAATTAGTTCGTCAACGTAGTTGTCATTCTCATAATTCTAGAGGCATATTTCACCATTCTCGTTATTCATATGGTATCTCAAATTGGGAACTAGATGGTATCTCACGTTGTTCGTAAAATATTAACCACCTTTCAACAAAATGGAGTCGTCCCATCTAGTGGAAGCGAGAGACGAGCATGTGTTGGTTGTGCATTAGCATGTAAGGAGCTACCTTGCCTATTAATTAGTTATTAAACAATTCATTTAGTGTCTTTGAAATTCCAAAATTTTAGTTTAATAATACTAACATTTCTTTTTCAAAATTTTAGTTTAATAATACTAACATTTCATTTCTTTTGTTACTCTTATCATGTACTTTCAACATAGTTGTGTTTAAATTACCTTTTAATAACCGAAGGTTGAACACAATAGAAAAGGAAGCATTTTTATTTTCCAAGAAAAAAATGGAAGGCGAAATCAAAACAAAGGATAAATGACAAAAGAACACATTTTTTTAAGACTTTTTTATGGGGAAAATAAAAAGTTCTTAATAAAAAGAATGAAAAAAAAAGGAAAGTGAATATATGTTTGGAAGGGGATAATAGTCTAAAAGTTCTATCTTTTGGGTGTTTTGTGATAATTTTTTTCATTTGATTTTGTCTAAATCAGGGGATGAATGGTTAGATCTACAAATTTGAGTGGCTAAGTTTGTATAATCTAAATACTCCAAGAATTTTTCAACACACCAAAAACATATAAAAATTATATTATATTTGAAGTAACCGGCATATTATATTGAATTGGGGAGAAATGGAATAATAAAACATTAAAGGAATTAAGTGATTTAAGTAATTTTTAAACATTAAAGGAATTAAGTAATTTTAAAATCGTATTTGTAGAGTTTCATTTTGGTAGGCTTCCTTTAACTTTGTTCATTATCATGTTTAATCAATCTAAAAAGGTTTTATATAATATATTAATAATAAGGACCATTTAATTTTGCAAACGATGATATCTTATCATAATTAATTGTGATAAATACCATTTATTTTATTGTTCTCGTGGTCATTTCCCTTTTACCATCATTAATGGTCAATTGCAATGAAGTAATGCCAACGATTTCCCTTTTACCATCATTAATGGTCAATTACAATGAAGTAATGCCAACGAAACCATGGTGAGGAAAGGAATAAAATTAAGTTACAATGTAACCCAACCTCAATTATTCTGCCAAGACAAGAGACATTGCAAATATTCATATCTTAATCAGTGTAAATTTTGTATACTTATTAGTGTTGAATCCATTTCTTATAAATCCACTAAATTAAGAAAAAAAAGTTTAGTAGAGATTGTAACTTAAATCAAAGATGCACAGTCTTTACAGAACATTACATAAAGTTTTTATAGAACATTACACAACTTATTCATGGATTTCATAAATATTGATATTGTATCATTTATAAGTTCTCTGGGTGTAGGACAGTCGGTGATCAAGTGTGTTGTTAAGACACTCTGTGATGTTAAAGTCATCGGTTTGAAATCTTTCGGGACAAAAAATCCATCCATATTAAGGGTTGGTGTGGCTTAGATGCCTAGTCCCACAGGTCACAGACAAACTAGCAAACAAAACAAAAAAGATATTGTATCATTTATATATTTGCTACTTCATTTGAGCAGTGAGACATCCATGCCATTGGTTTGATTCTAAAGATGTGAATGTTGGTGTGAGCATTTTCCCCCCACAAACTACAAGAGAATGATTAGAATGATTGTAATGATTGACTTTATGAATGAAATTGAATTTCATTCAATGCAAAATGAAAGATTGAATGGTTGTGGCACACACACTACATCTAACGTCGCAGGCTATTACATTTGCAAACCCAACATGTGTGCTACAATTTTCAATGGTTTCTAGCCATCTCAAGAAAAGAATAGTTTGAATTGGTTTGGCAATATACATTTCTCTCATTTATGCCCCACACCCACCTTCATATATTGAGGGTGGGGATGGGCCGTACATGAGAGAAATGTATATATGAGGGTGGGGGTGAGACATATATGAGAGAAATGTATATATGAGGGTGTGGGTGGGGCTGGGGCATAAATGAAAGAAATGTATAATACATTTATCTCATATATGCCCGACCCCCACCCCCACCCTCAAAATATGAGGGTGGGGATGGGGCATAAATGAGAAAAATGTATAATACATTCATCAATATATGAGGGTGGGGCATAAATGAGATAAATGTAT